>CM038147.1:352714419-352939366 GCA_021437245.1 Aegilops speltoides
TTTTGTTAGGGTTTGATCCCTAGTATCCACTATCTTCTGAGATTGATGTTGCTATGACTTTGCTATGCTCAATGCTTGTCACTAGGGCCCAAGTGTCATGATTTCAGATCTGGACCTATTATGTTTGCATGAATATATGTGTGTTCTTGATCCTATCTTGCAAGTCTATGGTCACCTATTATGTGTTATGATCCGACAACCCCGAAGTGACAATAATCGGGATACTTCTCGGTGATGACCATAGTTTGAGGAGTTCATGTATTCACTATGTGCTAATGCTTTGTTCCGGTTCTCTATTAAAAGGAAGCCTTAATATCCCTTAGTTTCCGCTAGGACCCCGCTGCCACGGAAGGGTAGGACAAAAGATGTCATGCAAGTTCTTTTCCATAAGCACGTATGACTATTCACGGAATACATGCCTACATTACATTGATGAACTGGAGCTAGTTCTGTGTCACCCTATGTTATAGCTATAACATGAGGAATCGCATCTGGCATAATTATCCATCACTGATCCATTGCCTACAAGCTTTTCACATATTGTTCTTCGCTTATTTACTTTTCTGTTGCTATTGTTACAATCACTATAAAACCCAAAAACATTACTTTTGCTACCGTTACCTTTATTATCATACTACTTTGCTACTAAATACTTTGCTACAGATACTAAGTTATCCAGGTGTGGTTGAATTGACAACTCAACTGCTAATACTCAAGAATATTCTTTGGCTCCCCTTGTGTCGAATCAATAAATTCGGGCTGAATACTTTACCCTCAAAAGCTGTTGCGATCCCCTACACTTGTGGGTTATCAAGACTAATTTCTGGCGCCGTTGCCGGGGAGCGTAGCTCTATTCTCTGAGTCACTTGGGATTTATATCTGTTGATCACTATGAAGAACTTGAAAGATGACAGAACCAAGATTTTGCCCTCAACTACGAGGGGAGGTAAGGAACTGCCATCTAGCTCTGCACTAGATTCTCCTTCTGTTATTAGTAAACTTGTGACACCTAAACCTGCTACTGCTATGAATTCTGATATGTCGCATGTTATTGATGATGCCACTTCTGCTATGCATGATACTTATGATGAAACTACTTCTATGCGTGATACTACTTTGCCATTAGGTGAATTTCTTGATGAACAACTTGCTAGAGTTAGGGGGAATGAAATTATTGAAGATGCTATTATTGATGATAGTGATGATAAAAATTCTCCCAATGATTATGAATTGCCTGTTGTTCCCGAGGGTTATGTTATGAATGAAGAAGCTGCTAGAGCTATCTTCGCTTGCAATGATAGATATGATCTTAAGAAATTACTAGCTAAATGGAAGCAGCAGTCTCTTAATGCTAGAATGAAACCTGACCCTGCTTTTGCTACTTCACCTATTTGTGTTACTGATAATGATTATGAATTCTCTGTTGATCCTGAAATTATTACTTTGGTTGAATCTGATCCTTTTTATGGTCTTGAATCTGAAACTGTTGTGGCACATCTTACCAAGTTGAATGATATAGCTACCATGTTTACTCATGATGATAGATCTCGCTAATTTTATATCCTTATAAGATATTTCCGTTCTCATTAATGGGTGATGCTAAGACTTGGTATAATTCTCTTGCTCCTGGTTGTGTGCGTAGTCCCCAGGATATGATTTATTACTTCTCTGCTAAATATTTCCCTGCTCATAAGAAACAAGCTACCTTGCGGGAAATATATAATTTTGTGCAAATCAAAGAAGAGAGTCTCCCACAAGCTTGGGGGAGGCTTCTCCAGTTACTTAATGCTTTGCCTGATCATCCTCTTAAGAAAAATGAAATACTTGATATCTTTTATAATGGACTAACCGATGCTTCCAAGGACTAGTTGGATAGTTGTGTTGGTTGTGTTTTGAGGGAAAGAACAGTTGACGAAGCTGAATTACTATTGAATAATATGTTGACTAATGAAAATAATTGGACTCTTCCTGAGCCAATTCCGGAGGCAATTCCTGAACCAATTAAGCCAACTCCTGAGCCTATTCCTAAACCCACTTCGAAGAAGAGAGGTGTTTTATTTCTCAGTCCTGAAGATATGCAAGAGGCAAAGAAATCAATAAAAGAAAAAGGTATTAAAGCTGAAGATGTTAAGAATTTACCACCTATTGAAGAAATACATGGTCTTAATATACCGCCTGTTGAAGAACCACATTGTCTTGATAACCCGACACAGGTAGTAAAGGTAAATTATCTCTATAGATATGATAAAGTTGAAATCCCCTCTACTAAATTTCATAGCCCATGCTTAGATGAATTTGATGACTTTATGGCTAGACAAGAAAGTTTTAATGCTTATGTTGGTAGAGAGTTAAAGAATAATGCTTTCGAGATAGGACGCGTGAGCGATAATATGGCTAGAGTTAAAGGTGAACTCAAACTCATTAGCAAATATACTTCTATGGTTGCTAATCAAGCTGAGCAAGTACTTAAAGCTCAAAATGATTTGCTTGAGGAATTAAATAATAAAAATGACTTTGCTGTTAGAGTGGCTACTAGAACTGGTAGAATGACCCAGGAACCTTTGTATCCTGAAGGCCACCCTAAGAGGATCGAGCAGGATTCTCAGAGAAATAATTTAGAGGCACCTAGTTTTTCTAAAAAGAAGAAAAAGAAGAACGGTAGAACTTTGGATGCTTCTAGTGAACCTACTGTAGACACACCTGAGAATCCCAATGATATTTCTATTTCTGATGCTGAAACACAATTAGGTGATGAACATGAACCTAGTGATAATGTTAATGATAATGTTCATGTTGATGCTCAACCTAACAAAAACAATGATGTAGAGATTGAACCTGTTGTTGATCTTGATAACCCACAATCAAAGAATCAACGTTATGATAAGAGAGATTTTGTTGCTAGGAAGCACGGTAAAGAAAGAGAACCGTGTGTTCAGAAACCCATGCCCTTTCCCCTAAACCATCCAAGTCAAAGGATGATGAGGATTTTGAGCGCTTTCCTGAAATGATTAGACCTATTTTCTTACGTATGCGCTTAACTGATATGCTCAAAGTAAATCCTTATGCTAAGTATATGAAGGATATCATCACAGATAAAAGAAAGATACCGGAAGCTGAAATTTCCACCATGCTTGCTAATTACACTTTTAAGGGTGGAATACCAAAGAAACTTGGAGATCCGGGTGTACCAACTATACCATGCTCTATTAAAACAAATTACGTTAGAACTGCTTTATGTGATCTTGGAGCCGGTGTTAGTGTTATGCCTCTCTCTTTATATCGTAGACTTGAATTGAATAAGTTGACACTGATACATCTCCAACGTATCTATAATTTTTGATTGCTCCATGCTACTTTATCTAGAGTTTTGGACTATATTGGGTTTTATTATCCACTTTTATATTATTTTTGGGACTAACCTATTAACCGGAGGCCCAGTCCAGATTTGCTGTTTTATGCCTATTTCAGTGTTTCGAGGAAAAGGAATATCAGACGGAGTCAAACGGAACGAAATCAACTGGAGAAGTTATTTTTGGAAGGAAAGCCACCCGATGTACTTGGAGTGCATGTCAGGAAAGAAGGAAGGTGCTCACGAGGGTGGGGGGCGCGCCCCCTGCCTCGTGGCCCCCCCTTCGGTCAACCGACATACTTCTTTCACCCATATATACCTCGTGCACTCTAAAACTTCCGTAAGTAAGATAGATCGGGAGTTCCGCTGCCGCAAGCCTCTGTAGCCACCAAAAACTAATCGGGACCCCGTTCTGGCACCCTGCCAGAGGGGGATCCCATCACCAATGGCCATCTTCATCATCCCGGCGCTATCCATGACGAGGAGGTTCACCCTCGGGCTGAGGGTATGTACCAGTAGCTATGTGTTTGATCTCTCTCTCTCGTGTTCTCTCTCGTGTTCCCTCTATGGCACGATCTTGATGTATACCGAGCTTTGCTATTGTAGTTGGATCTTATGATGTTTCTCCCCCTCTACTCTCTTGTGATGAATTGAGTTTCCCCTTTGAAGTTATCTTATCGGATTGAGTCTTTTATGAGAACACTTGATGTATGTCTTGCCGTGATTATCTATGGTGACAATGGGATATCATGTGCCACTTGATGTATGTTTTTGGTGATCAACTTGCGGGTTTCATGACATTGGGAACCTATGCATAGGGGTTGGCACACGTTCTTGACTCTCCGATAGAAACTTTGGGGCACTCTTTGAAGTACTTTGTGTTGGTTGGATGAATCTGAGATTGTGTGATGCATATCGTATAATCATGCCCACAGATACTTGAGGTGACAATGGAGTATCTAGGTGACATTAGGGTTTTGGTTGATTTGTGTCTTAAGCTGTTATTCTAGTACGAACTCTTTTATAGATTGATCCGAAAGAATAACTTTGAGGTGGGTTTTTTGGACACCCACCTGCTGGATTACCTGAATGGGAGTTGGGGGTGGTATTTCCTGGTCAGCCTCAGTGTCCAGCTCTCTGATGATCACCGAAGATGGAGCAGTAGGAATGTGGCGAGGTTTGACCTTTGAGTGCTTCTTCTAAGATTCATCCAGAAGAACTGACTGTAGCTGCGCTCTTGGAGTCCAAGGAGGCTGGGTCTTCGTCCTCGGCCTAATTCGCTGGTTCTTTAGCTTTATGGGTCTTTTGGTTAATTGGAATGTGTTATGTTGGAACATTCATGGGTTAAACTCTGGTGATAAACATTTAGCACTTTCTAATGCTATCAATGCTAGTGGTTGTTCGGTTACATGTTTGCAAGAAACTAAGAAGCCTATGATCGATAATGCTTTCATCAAATCTTGTTGTCCCCGTAGGTTTGACCAATTTTGTTTTGTTCCCTCAAATGGGGCTTCGGGTGGAATTGCTACTATTTGGAACAGTTCGGTTTTCTCTGGTACGGTTATTGCATCGGAAGATTTTGCCCTGATCATTAAATTTCAATCAACACAGTCCTCCCAATCTTGGACACTTGTGAACATCTATGGCCCGTGTAAAGGCGATCCCCGTATTAACTACACTAATTGGTTATTATCATTAAACATACCTGCTCATGAGGATTGGCTCCTACTCGGTGACTTCAATTACATCCGCAGCCCTGACAATCGTAACAAACCGGGAGGGAGCATTAATGACATGATTACGTTCAATGATTGCATACGTACACAGGCTCTTGTTGAACTGCCAATCAAAGGCCGCACTTACACATGGAGTAATATGCAACAGGATCCACTCTTGGAGCAACTTGATTGGTTTTTACATCGTGCGGTGGATGGTTCATACCCAAACATCGTTGTTAAACCTCTAGGCAAGCCTGTCGGATCATATACCGTGTGTGGTCACCATTGAAACTTCTATTCCTAGAAGTAAGCTTTTCCGATTTGAGCCTTTCTGGATACAACACCCTGGTTTTATGGAGGTGGTACAGTCTGCTTGGGATAAGCCGGTCCGCTCGAACAACAAAGGCAACCATTCTTTGTAGAAAATTCAAGCACTTGCGATGCGGCCTCAAAATTGGAGCAAGAATATCTCCCGCTTGTCCATAGCCATTACTAACTCCAACAAGGCTCTAACGGACCTCGACACGTTGGAGAATGTAGGCCGCTCACAACTCCCCGAGGCTAATTTTAGGATTATACTAAGAGCCCATATCCTACGATTATTGTCATATCAACAACAATATTGGAAGAAACGGTGCACAATTCGATGGGTTCGCTTTGGGGATGAAAACTCCAAAAAATTTCAAGCTATGGCCTCCGAACGATACAGGAGGAATAATATTGCCTCATTAACCCTTAATGATGGAACAACAATAGATGACCACGCAAGCAAAGAATCTGTCATCTATCACTCTTTCAAAGAAAGGCTTGGCACATCCTCTCCGCATGAGATGAAATTTGATCTTCCCTCCATTATCAAGAGAATTGAGGGCTGGATGAACTAACCGTGCCATTTACTAGGAGGAGATTGATCTAGTCATCAAAGAAATGCTCATGGATCGAGCCCCGGCTCGGATGGTTTTAATGGGGCATTTCTCAAAACCTCGCCGCACATAATTAAGGAAGATTTCTGTGCACTCTGTGATCAATTTTTTGAGGGTGGTCTCAACTTGGCGAGTATCAATGATGGATTCATCACGCTCATACCAAAAATTTCAGCGCCACAAGGAGTTAATGACTATAGACCAATCACTCTGCTTAACTGTTGTCTTAAGGTGATCACAAAGCTTCTAGCTAACAGACTACAAAAATCATTCTCAAGATTATTCACCGCAACCAATACGGTTTCCTGAAAAAGAGGTCTATTCAGATCGCCTTGCTCGGGCTTTTGAGTACATATACCAATGCCAATCTTCTAAACAGCCAATAGTATCTTGCTAAAGCTGGATTTTGCTAAAGCTTTTGACACCATCGACCATGATGCTATCTTTGGAAATAATGAAACACATGGGTTTCAATGATAAATGGTGGGGTGGATCAAAACAATTTTCTCATCTGCAAAGTCTTCTGTGCTCCTTAATGGTGTCCCGGGCAGACAGTTTAATTGTGTTTGTGGGGTGCGCCAAGGTGATCCTCTGTCCCCCCTAATCTTTGTCCTGGCGGCAGATTTATTGCAAGCGGCAATCAATGACTCCTTTCGGAGAAACGATCTTAAGCTGCCTTTTCAACGCCCCAACCAATCAGACTACCCGGTGATTCAGTACGCCGATGACACTATCATGCTACTTCCTGCGTGTCCGGACCAAGCTTCTCTCGTCAAAACGATTCTTACTGATTATGCCACTTCCATTGGTCTAAAGATTAATTTCCACAAGTCCACTCTTGTGCCCATGAACTGTGATGCCTCCACCGCTCAAAATATTGCACAAATTTTTGGTTGCGTGGTGGGAAAGTTACCTTTTACTTACCTTGAGCTGCCAATGGGTACTTCTAAACCTACAGTACAAGATCTCATGCCATTGGTTTGTGGAGTTCAACGGAGGCTCACGGCGACGCTGTCCATGATCTCATATGGAGGGAAATTATCTCTGCTCAATTCGGTAATCACATCCCTTATAATCTTTGCACTATGCACAATCAAACTGCCACCAAAAATTATTGATTTGTTGGACAAAATCAGAAGACAATGTCTCTGGACCAAGAAAATGGATGATGGGGACAAATGTAACTCATTAGCTTCGTGGCAAATGGTTTGCAGACCTAAAGAGTGTGGAGGCCTCGGGGTTCTTGATTTACACACCCAAAGTGATGCTCTACTCATGAAATACCTCCACAAATTCTATAATCACTGGGACCTGCCGTGGGTTGACTTGATTTGGACCACATACTACAATAACAAAATTCCACACGCTTCTGATCCATGCGGATCATTCTGGTGGAAGGATGTGCTTAAACTCACTCCCATTTATAGAGGAATATCAAAAGTGGTCGTTGCCAAAGGAGATATTGTACTTATGTGGAAAGATCTATGGTTGGACGATGTCCTTGCTGATTCACACCCACGTGCTTTTTCCTATGCCAAACTCGAAGACATCTCTGTTCGAGATTTTCTTGGGTGCACTAGTCTCAATGAAACCTTTCACCTACCACTGTCCGTACAAGCGCACAATGAGTTACGCCATCTCCAGGAGATTACAGCGCATGTTGGCATTGGTGAGGGCGATGACATGGATTCCTGGATCTACAAGTGGGGCTCTGAGATATACACTGCCAAAAGATATTATAATTTCTATTTCCGTGAGGCCACTGCCCATATTACCTACAAATGGCTCTGGAAGTCTTCGGCCACAATGAAAATTAAAGTCTTCGGTTGGCTCCTTCTCTCTGATCGCCTAAACACCAGAAATATGTTGAAGAGAAGGCATTACAACATCGGGGGCAACTATGGTTGCATCCTATGTGGCAGCAATGTGGAAGAAACCATTGAACACATGATCTTTACTTGCCAATTCAGTTCAGCCTGTTGGGACACTTTGAATATTCATTGGACAGCTAATGGAGATCGACTCAACTGGATCAAGGAAGCGAAGTCCGCATGGAACAACCAAATGTTTATGGAGATTTTCTTATATGCTTCATGGAGTTTGTGGAAGGAAAGAAATAACAAGCACTTTAGAAGAATTGACCCTACGGTTGGGTCATGGGCAAGAAGATTCAAAGAGGACTTCTCTTTACTCATACATAGATCTAAAGAAAAGCACAAACAATTCATTCCCACTTTTATCCAAATCCTTTTACGCGATAGTCTAGTGATTGCTTAGGCTGCCTTCATACAACCTTATTTTTATCATGGCTATGGATGTAAGGATATGACATTGTACTAAACTTTTTGATACTTTAATTTAATATATACAGTAGGAGCCTCTCCTACTGTTTCAGGTGTCAAAAAAAAACTTTGAGGTGGTTTCGTACCCTACCATAATCTCTATGTTTGTTCTCCGCTATTAGTGGCTTCGGAGTGACTCTTTGTTGCATGTTGAGGGATTGTTATATGATCTATCTATGTTATTATTGTTGAGAGAACTTGCACTAGTGAAAGTATGAACCCTAGGCCTTGTTTCCTATCATTGCAATACCGTTTACGCTCACGTTTACCACTTGTTACCTTGCTGTTTTTATTATTTCAGATTACAAAAACCTATATCTACTATCTATTTTGCACTTGTATCACCATCTCTTCGCCGAACTAGTGCACCTATACAATTTACCATTGTATTGGGTGTGTTGGGGACACAAGAGACTCTTTGTTATTTGGTTGCAGGGTTGCTTGAGAGAGACCATCTTCATCCTACGCCTCCTACGGATTGATAAACCTTAGGTCATCCACTTGAGGGAAATTTGCTACTGTCCTACAAACCTGTGCACTTGCAGGCCCAACAACGTCTACAAGAAGAAGGTTGTGTAGTAGACATCAAGCTCTTTTCTGGCGCCGTTGCCGGGGAGGCTAGGTAAGTGAAGGTATATGTTTAGATCTTGCAATCAAATCTTTTTGTTTCTTGTTTTAGCACTAGTTAGTCTATAAAAGAAAATTACAAAAAAAATGGAATTGAGTTTGTCTCATACACTTTGTCTTTTTAATATTTTCCGTGAGTATGATGGAAAAGAAAATTGTGCTCAAGTGGTAGAAGAAGAAATCTATAGAATGTTTGGCACTAAATCTTTGAATGATGAGCATGATTGCAATGTTGTTAGTATGAATTCCTTGAATATCCATGATGCTAATGATATGCAAAGCCACAAGCTTGGGGAAGCTATGTTTGATGAAGATGATATATTTTGTCCCCCAAGCTTTGATGAGCAAATTTACTATGATGAAAGCATGCCTCCTATCTATGATGATTATTGTGATGACACGTATGCTTTAAAGAATAATGATAACCATGAAACTTGTAATCTTGATCTTAATTTTCAATCATATGATAGTTATTTTGTTGAGTTTGCTCCCACTACTATTGATGAGAAGAATTTTGCTTATGTGGAGAGTAGTAAATTTTCTATGCTTGTAGGTCATGAAAAGAATGCTTTAGGTGCTGGTTATATTGTTGAATTCATTCATGATGCTACTGAAAATTATTATGAGGGAGGAATATATGCTTGTAGGAATTGCAATAATATCAAGTTTCCTCTCTATGTGCTTAAAATCTTGAAGCTATGCTTGTTTTACCTTCCTATGCTTGTTGATTATTTTTCCCATAAGTTGTTTGCTCACAAAATCCCTATGCATAGGAAGTGGGTTAGACTTAAATGTGCTAGTCATATGCACATGATGCTCCCGTTATGTTTCAATTCTTATCTTTTATGTGAGCATCATTATCATCATCATGCCTAGCTAGAAAGGCATTAAAGAAAAGCTCTTTGTCGGGGGTTGGGTGCGACATATGCCAATGGATGGCTTATCATGGTGGGAGTGAGTAGAACGTCGCCGGTGCCTGGAAGCGGGATAAGGCGTAGACACGAACGCCGGCGTACTTTACCCAGGTTTGGGGCTCTCCTAGGAGATAACACCCCTAGTCCTGCTCTGCGGGGTCTCCGCATGATCACTAAGGCACAAGTGATACAATGGTGCTCCTTGAACTGTGTGCTAGAGGCAGAAGGAGGCAAGGCTAGCTCTCTTCCTACTCTAGGGGAGTGGCTAGTTCTAATGGAGTGGGAACCCTTTGCATGGGTGGCCTGGGGGGTTATATAGGCCTACCCCCAGGGGTACAATGGTAATATGGTCGGCTGCTGGGCCCGGCTGTCAGTGTCTCCAGCCTCCGGCTTCTCTGCCGACCGCTGGGGCCCGCCGCCTAGTGGGCCCCGCTGACTGGTTGGTGGCTGCTTACTGTAGCCATGTCGTTGGTGATGGGGGCTTGGTCATCTTAGCGTGGCTACAGTCCCGCCGCCTGGTGGGAAGCCACTGTAGCCACACCTGGTCTTATCGGCTTAATGGCGTGCTCGCCTCGGGACAAGGGACGGCCGCCTGCTAGAGGTCGGCCCCTCTCGAATCCGCATGGTCGAGCTTCCGCCGTCTTCCTTGGGGTCACTGCCCGATAGGGCCCGCCTCTGGCAGCCGTCTTGACAGTCATCATAGGAACAGGCTCACTTTGTCCGGGCGATGTCGTGGTAGATACGACATGATGCTCCGTCGTGCGGAGATCTCCGTATGTATGGAGCACTGTAGCCACGCCTGTCTCGAGCGTGGGAGGCGACGTGCTTAACTGTAGCCATGCTTTGACTTGTACTCTCGATGGGGGCTCGGCCGTACCGTAGTCGTGAGGTGGCCGCCTGTCCGTTGCCGCCCTCTCTGGAGGGTGGCCGCCAGGGGCCGGTCACTCGGAGCGTCGTAGACTTGTGTAACGCCCTCGATGCGGCTATATCTCCCACGTGTCAAAGCAGGTCCAGGAGGAGTCGCGGCAGCTCTTGGTGGCATCGGTCCACGGCGCCGGTGTGCTCGCTAGACGGAGCGGTGCGAGGCCTCAAGGGCTCCTGGTGGCGCATCGAACGAGGCGGGGAGGCAAAACCGAGGTCGACCCTTCCATTCCCGACGAAGGCGAGGCACGTCAAGGTCGACCATGGTAGCTGTGTTCCTGCAGGTCTATATGGAAAAGACAGAGCAAGTGAGAGAGGGAACCGGAGGAATGGGAGAAGTAGAAGCAACGAGGGGTGCGGGTCCATTGACCGGTTTTTGGAGACGAGAAGGGGCGGCGAGGAGGAGGTCCTGGAGGCGAGGGTCGTCGCTGGCTGCTCCGGCGAGCGGCGCGAGGCGGCGGGGTCGAGCTCGGGGAGGCACGGGAGGTGGTGGATGGTTTGGATCGGTGGCTGGCTGTGGTTGGATCGAGGGGAGGCCTCGAGGGGTGGTTGGGTGAGAAGGGGATCTGGGAAGATCCCAATGAGAGAGTGGCGGCGGCGGGTAGGAGGAGATGGATGGATTAGACAGCCTAGGGTCTAGGGTGAGACTATAAATACCTCACAGATTAGGTTAGGGGCTATCTCGGTCCCTCCGATCGCGATCGGACGGGCAGAAAAAAAATAGCTAGGGAGTCCAAAAGAGAAAACGGAGATATTTTGTAGACGTTAGGAGATGATCTGGATCCAACGGTAACGACAGACCGGTTCAGGTTCGGGCAAGTTTCGGACATGCTCAAGAGGGGAGGTGGTTGTGCAGAGAGGGTCAAACGGTCAGACAAGAGGGAATCGAAAACCCGGTTAGACTCGGAACGGCCAACAAAAGCAAGGGGGACACGGCAACTATGAGCGGAGTTTGATGAGCTCAGAAAAGAGAGAGAAGAGAGTGGTCCGGTTGATCTGAGAGGGGTCAACAGGGACAAAGAAGAAGCGACATCTACGAGCGAATGCAAGTTTTATGAAAAACGATGCCGATGCCATGCGAATGATGCGATGATGAAATGCATGACATGAACAAAAATGCAAAACGAAAGACAAAAACCCAACCGCGGAGAAAATAACATATCGCATCTCCGGAAAAGGCAAGAGTTGGAGTTACGAATATGGAAAGTTGTATCCGGGGCGTTACAACTTGAGCCAGCCGGCCCCAGAGGGCGGAGCTTCAGCTCGGGGTCCAGCCAGGCGGAGCTGGCCCAAAGTCTTGATAAATCCAGGGACTCGGGTGAGCCTACCCGTGGCCCATTACACCGACAGTAGTCCCTGAAGCCGGTGAGGCACCGCGGTCGAGGGGCTGCGAAGCCTCAGTGGCTTCCTGAGGGAGTCTCGGACTAGGGGGTGTCCGGATAGCCGAACTATCATCATCAGCCGGACTCCAAGACTATGAAGATACAAGATTGAAGACTTTGTCCCGTGTCCGGATGGGACTTTCCTTGGCGTGGAAGGCAAGCTTGGCGATACGGATATGTAGATCTCCTACCATTGTAACCGACTTTGTGTAACCCTAGCCCTCTCCGGTGTCTATATAAATCAGAGGGTTTTAGTCCGTAGGACACAACAATAACAACCATCATACCATAGGCTAGTTTCTAGGGTTTAGCCTCCTTGATCTCGTGGTAGATCCACTCTTGTACTACCCATGTCGTCAATATCAATCAAGCAGGAGTAGGGTTTTACCTCCATCGAGAGGGCCCGAACCTGGGTAAAAACTTCATGTTCCTTGTCTCCTATTACCCGCCTAGACGCACAGTTCGGGACCCCCTACCCGAGATCCGCCGGTTTTGACACCGACATTGGTGCTTTCATTGAGAGTTCCTCTGTGCCGTCACAATCAGGAAGGATGCCTCTTCCCGTCTTTAAAGACGGTACCATTGCCAAAGGAGCTTTGGCCGCCACCAAACTATCCGGCTAGGTGGTTTTCTTATGATCGCTGTTCGCCGCCGCTACGATGACCTCTCGGTCATCAAAAGCGATCTTCACGCCAACTCGAATTCACCGAGCAGCTGGATCCGATGGAGTTCTCTTCCGTAAATGAGCTCTTGGATCGCATCGCCGCCCTGGGAGTCGCTACAGACTACGATCAGATTGGGCTTAAAACCGATCTAAGAGAGATTAACTCTCCCCAGGTTACCCACCACATCGCGGTGGTAGAGGAACAATGCGGCGACTCTTCTTCTATATTAAAAACCAGTTATGTCCGGACTCCTGATCCCTCCATACCGGATTCCCGCGGAGGGACGGACGTCAATCAAGCATCAACCTAAAGTCGAGCAATGGACCAGATTCGTTGGGCGACATCCAGCAATCCAAGCTTCCAAATTCGGAAACTTTTCGGCCCTTGAGCCTCAAGTCGGGCAGGGTTCCGGACTTAATTCCACCCACCCACCCAAACATAAGCGATCTATCTCAAATCCGGCAAGAGCCCACGGAGACAGTACATCATTACTGGGCTAGATTCCTCCTGGATATGGACAGGATAAAGGACTGCCGTGAGGAAAGCGCAATCTCAATTTTCTGCAGCAATTGCACGGACAAGGGAATCACGAATGCCATAAGTCGTCGCAAAATTACACACTTCGCCGACCAAGGCCCATAGTCTGAAAATCTTGTGCGATGGAGAGTACCGAAAACCGAAACTAAGTTTTGGGACAATCCGCTCGAACACAACCCTATTCGAAACAAAAGGGTGCATCATGCTCAGGCACCCGGGACAAAAAGCAAAAAGCAAAAACCCCATAAAGGGCATGGAACCGTACTGGAGGGATGGCTCAGCGGACCCTGTAAAATCCATAGTACAGAGGGCGCCACTCCAACACATAGCCTTCGAGCATGTTGGATACTACGGCAGGTGGCCAAAAGTGGCGAAGAGCTTCTAGCCCCGGAGAACCAGCCCAACAGTACCAGTACGGTATTAACAGTCTTCGAGACTTTCACATCAAATAATATGCGGAAACGAACAATCCACAGCCTCGCCAAAGTATACCAAGTAGCAACAACAAATCCATGGAGTGACACGGCTATCACCTTCAACGCCAGCGACGAACCTAAATTCCGAACAGCCCGAGCACCAGCCGCATTGGTCCTCAGTCCAATAGTGGACGGCTTTCGTCTTACCAAGGTACTCATGGATGGCGGCAATGATTAAACCTCATCTACGAGGAAACCCTTCAAAAATGGAAATAGATCGGAGCCGCATTGAGTGAAGCAGCACAACCTTTAGAGGAATAATCCCTAGTCGGGAAGCACGCTGCACAGAAAAATTACACTAGATGTGGTGTTATTTCACGGACAACTACATGTCCGAGGAGCTCACGTTCCAAGTGGCCCTGTTCAGCAGCGAATATCACGCTTTATTAGGGCGAGAGGCATTCACAATTTTTCAAGCTATACCCCATTATGGGTACATGAAGCTCAAGATGCCGGGACCCAATGGAATCATCACTCTTGTCAGTGATCCGGACATAGCACTCCGCGCCAAAAATAAGACAGCCACACTAGCCCTAGAGGCACGATCCGAAGCCCTAGCGGCAGAGGAACTCATTGCGCTGCGCTCCACGGTGAACAGGGACGATGTGATACTCGATAAGAGATCCAAGTCCACCTCTTTTAAACCAGCAGACGAAATAGTCAAATTCCAAGTCCATCCAACAGACCCCACAAAGACGGCCTCCATTGGGGCACAATTAAACCACGACGTAGACGCCAGACTACGAGAATTCCTTCGAAAATTGGGACATCTTTGCTCGGCACCCTTCAGATATGCCCGGAATCCCACGCAGGTTGGCAGAACACAGCCTAAATATCCTAAAAGGATTCAAGTCAGTCAAACAGGCTCTTCGGCGATTTTCCGAACCCAAAAGACAGGCAATGGGAGAGGAGCTAGCCAAACTATTAGAAGTCGGATTCATCAGAGACATCAAACATCCGGACTGGCTAGCAAACCTAGTAATGGTACCCAAAAAGGACAAATCCTGGCGCCTGTGTGTCGATTTTAAAGACCTTAACAAGGCTTGTCCAAAGGATCCTTTCCCCCTTCCCCGCATCGATCAAATCATCGATGCTACCGCAGGGCACGATTCATTGTGCTTCCTCGACGCATACTTCGGCTACCATCAAATAAAGATGGCGGAGACAGACCAAGCCGCAACGGCATTCATTACTCCATACGGACCATTTTGCTTCAACACAATGCCCTTCAGACTCAAAAACGCCGGCGCAACATATCGCTGCATGATTCGTATATGTCCGCTACCCAGATCGGCAAAACAAGGAGGCATACGTGAGACGATGTGGTCGTCAAGACCAAACACGTCGAAACTCTAGTAGACGATTTGAGGCTCACATTCGACAACCTCCGAGCATATGACATTAAGCTCAACCCGAAAAATGCGTTTTTGCGTATCAGCCGAAAGCTCTTGGGCTTCATTGTATCCGTAGAGGAATTGAAGCAAACCCAGCCAAGATCCGAGCTCTGTCACAGTTGGATATCCCAAAAGACCTCAAACAAATACAAAAATTGACTGGATGCGTGGCAACTCTAAGCCGCTTCATCTCCCGTTTAGGAGAAAAGGCATTGCCCCTCTATCGCCTCCTCAGGCGCACCGAACACTTCGAATGGACGGATGCTGCCACGGTCGGACTCGAAGAAATAAAGGCCATATTGGCAACAAATCCGGTCCTGGCCGCGCCCAACTTGGGCGAACCAATGTTGTTATATATCGCGACAACACATCAAGTTGTAAGCGCGGTGCTCGTCGTCGAACGAGAAAAAGAAGGGCACAAATTCCCTCTTCAAAAACCAGTGTACTACGTATCCACTTTCTTAACTCCATGCAAGTCCCGGTATCCACATTATCAAAAGATAGCGTACGCGGTCTTCATGGCATCCCGGAAGCTGCGACACTACTTTCAAGAGTGTTCAATAACAGTGGCCTCCGAAGTACCTCTCAATGACATTATAAACAACCACGACGCGACGGGCAGGATTGCAAAATGGGCCATTGAGCTCTTACCATTCGACATAACCTACAAACCACGGTGAGCTATAAAGTCGCAAGTCTTGGCTGACTTCATCGCTGAATGGACTGAAGTCGAACTCCCTAAAGAGTACGGCGCATACTCCTATTGGATCATGCACTTCGGCGGCTCTAAAATGTTGGCCGGCTTGGGGGCTGGCGTTGTCTTGACGTCCCCAACCGGAGACACAGTCCAATACGTACTTCAAATAATGTACATGGACTCCAACAACGCAGCCGAATACGAGGCCCTTCTACATGGTCTCCGGATGGCAATCTCCATGGGCATTCAACGCCTAGAGGTCCGCGGGGATTCAAACCTCGCAATATCCCAAGTAAATGGAGATTTTGATGCCAAGGATCCGAAAATGGCAGCCTACCATAACGCCGTCTTAAAAATGTCAGCTCGGTTCAAAGGACTCGAATTCCACCATGTAACCCGGGATAATAACCAGGCGGCCGGCGTGTTGGCGCGCATCGGCGCAAAGCGCGACGCCGTCCCTCCAAACATCTTCCTGGAGCGGCTCTTTAAGCCATCCGTAGTATGGGAAGAGGAGTCCGGAAACAACAATCCGGAACCAACCGCATCGCCAAACACCGAACATTCTGACACAATCGACGGCTCAGCCAATGAAATAACACCTTTAGCCCATGAAATAATGGTTGTCATTGCCCCGTGGACAGAACCATTCCTAGCCTACTTAATTAGGCAGGAACTCCCCGAAGACCAAAATGAGGCCCGCTGCATAGTTCGGCAATCTAAAGCCTACAAAGTCCATGAGGGAGAGCTTTATAAGAAAAGCACAACCGGAGTCCTTCAAAGGTACATCTCCGAAGAGGAAGGGCGAAATCTGCTGGCTGAAATTCACGCCGGACTCGGCGGGCACCACGCCGCTGCCTGGGCCCTTGTAGTCAAGGCCTTCCGACAGATTTTATTGGCCGACAGCCGGCAGATGCTCAGACTTAGTCCAACGATGCGTCGGTGCCAGCTTTTGCTAATCAAAGCCACATGCCACCCACCGCCTCAAAACTATACCCATCACCGCCGTCAGTAGTCCAGGGGCTTGACATGGTTGGACCCCTTAAAGGGGGAACCCACAAGCAAAAGTACCTATTGGTCATGGTGGACAAATTCACCAAATGGATAGAGGCCAAGCCGCTTAAATGGTCAATTTGGACCTGTGATAGACTTCATATCCGGTAGTACACGTTATGGCGCCCCCACAAAGATCATCACCGATAACGGCACGAACTTCACGGCCGACGAGGTTAAACTCGTGCAAAAATATGGGCATCAAGCTCGACTACGCTTGATCTATCACCCTCAAACTAACGGTCGGTCGAACGAGCAAATGGTCTAATCATGAGCGGCATCAAACCCAGGTTAGTGCGGTCCCTCACGGAATCTAACACGCACTGTGTAGAGGAGCTCGACTCCATACTCTGGGGGCTGCGGACCACGCCAAATCGTACTACCGGATTCACGCCATTCTTTATGGTGTACGGCGCAGAGGCAGTTTTGCCCTGCGATATAATTCATGACTCACCTTGAGTGCGCATGTACGAAGAAAGAGAAGCCGAGTTGGATCGGCAGGACAGTTTGGACGCATTGGAGGAGGAGCGCGACGTGGCAAAGACTCGTGCCGCATTCTATCAGCAGCAGGCTCGAAGATATCAAAGCAGAGAAGTACGGGCCAAAACTTACAATGTTGGCGAAATAGTTCTACGCCTGCCGGACAAGAAAAAGGACAAACTCAAGCCCAAATGGGAAGGTCCCTTCATCATCGACCAAGTCCTGACCGTCGGAGCATACCGTCTACGAAACACATCGGACAACCGACTGGAGCCAAACCCATGGAATGCAGCCCG
This sequence comes from Aegilops speltoides, assembly GCA_021437245.1. NCBI lineage: Eukaryota > Viridiplantae > Streptophyta > Magnoliopsida > Poales > Poaceae > Aegilops > Aegilops speltoides. The sequence goes on from CM038147.1 coordinate 352,732,191, forward strand.
CCTCCTAAGATTCTACGCCTAGCGCCGGACTTAGAGGTCGTCTCCTTCCTCCGTCCACATTTTATACTTCAGTTGTTTTTTGTTTCTCTCTTTTCTCCTCCCTTTTTCATAGAGCCTTTGAGGGCTGATCTGCGCATTGTTCGCACACACTTGACGTGCTACCCGCACTCATTATACCTGGGGGCTTCTTTAACAGAAGCTTATTTATACGGGCTTTATGCCCAACACATGCGTCAAACTTCCGCATGTACCTTTTATTCACCATTATATGCATCGATATGACTTAAGTTTTGGCCAAACTGGAGCGTCACCAGCTTGCTGTGCGGGACTGAACATCTCCTCCAATCTCCTGGCTGAGGGCTGGGAACGCGAGAGGAGGAGCCGCGTCGACGGTCCATGATGGAGTGGATTTTTGTCAGAAGCGCTCCGATGAGTACTCGCGGAAGGAGGATGGTGTGATTTGGATCTAGATTCTTGCCTCTCTTATAGGCAGCTTATTCGCGCAGCTTGGGGGTAAAACATAAAAATACCCTGGCCTTTCGCATTCATACAACACGTGGAAGAGGGCCATTATTGGGCGCGGAAGCCGAGGAGCGCAACATTTATAAGGAAGCCGGACACTATTCGGCAAGCACATGGAATTTGGAGGAGAACCCGCCTTGCAATGCTGAAGACAATATATGCGTCGGACTCGTCGTCATTGAAGCCTGGTTCGGGGGCTACTGAGGGAGTCCCGGACTAGGGGGTGTCCGGATAACCGAACTATCATCATCAGCCGGACTCCAAGACTATGAAGATACAAGATTGAAGACTTCGTCCCGTGTCCGGATGGGACTTTCCTTGGCGTGGAAGGCAAGCTTGGCGATACGGATATGTATATCTCCTACCATTGTAACCGACTTTGTGTAACCCTAGCCCTCTCCGGTGTCTATATAAACTGTCGGTGTACTAAGGTAGGGGTACCTCATTACCCCAACTTGTGCACGGGCTGTCGCAGCTCCCCGCGGCTGGATCTACCATGCGCTTGCCGGAGACCATCCCTGATCCATATCAAGCCATTCAAGAACAAAGAGTACAAGACAAAAGATCAAGACCCCGGCAAGAGGAGCTTGCCGGAAGGCCGTCCAGGCTCAAGATTGCATCACTCACACAAGCCCCTGGCGAGAGGAGCTCGCCGGGGAGACTAGAAGACTACATCAGAGAAAGCACGCCTCGGCGTTATACGCGTCCCGGCGAGGGCCCGGGAGCGACAAGTTACAAGCCCGACAAGCTTCCGGGTCCGGCAAGATCAAGACCCCGGCAAGGTACTTGCCGGGAGAGCTGCGCTGTGTGCCCGCACTCCAGCTCATCTGCCCACGCGTCGCCTTCAGCTCTCTCCAGAGACGCGTGGCGGATGGCTGTGCCGCATGAAGGGTGCGGTGGCACTCCACGGTGGTGGATTCATCGCCGTGGCAGACGGAGACGCACGGGCGGGAGCTTTTGGGGCGACGGCGACGGGCATTAAATGCCCTTGTCCCCCTCTGTCAAAAGTAGGTAGAATCCACTGTTCAAGCCTTTCGCTCCCTTGACTGTTCCAACTACCACCTCTTTTACATTTTTACCCCTCTCTCCTACGTTGACACCTGTCGGTGACCCCTTGCCCTATAAAAGGAGGCCCATGCACAACGTAGAGGGGGTTCGACTTTTGCAACTCCCACGCCGCACGAGCTGCTCTTGTAGCTCTCAAGCTCCCGGCGCAATACAACACAAAGCAGCGGTGAGGGTTTACGCGACCATCGCGTCCCGGCTGGGTAAAATCCGCCCGCGTGCATCGCCTCGATCTGCTCTCTCAGGCCTCCTCCGCCTCGTATCAACACACGAAGGGCTCCCGGCCCCATAGGTGCCCAGTGCGGCGCCTCACCTCGTCCGCCCCGACATCTTTGGCGCGCCCTGTAGGGGCGTCGAGGTTGTCGGACCTGATCCGGCGTTAGCGCCGCCGCTCTTCATCAACATCTCCAGCTTCGTCAGCAACTTCGTCGATAACTACGCCATGGCCCCGAAGACGAGAGCTTCGAAGGTCGCAGACCCGTCTGCGTCTCACCCGCCGCCACCGGAGCCCACGGTGGGCGGAGGGGATGCTAGCGGAAGGGTGGACACCGGCGAAGGCACTCGCGGCGCCACCAGATCTAGGGACAGGACGGATGACCGCGCCTCGGCCTCCGTGGATCCACGTCCATCTCAGCGCACGACGGCCCAGCAGCGCCATACCACGGGAGGTGGTATCCGCCTGCTGGAGCAAGAACATGCCGGAGGCTCGCGGGATGTTCCGGACCCCGTCCGGACACGAAAAAAGCGAAGCGCCAGGGCAGGACCCGCTCCTTCTAACACTTGTTAGGAGTCGGCGCGTCCGCTCCCCAGCTGCTGCTCGCTCCGCTCCCCTCCCTCTCGGCGAAGCGCTCATAAGGCGCAAATGCTCCCGATTTCCCTCACCATGGACAAGGCCGAAGCGGAGGGCTACCATCCGAAGCTGGTCGCCGCCAACAACGACTCTCCACGGCAGCGGTGGCCTCACGGCCGCGGCAAGCCGAGAAGACGAGTCGGCGGCGACAAGACGCCGGGTGCACCACCGTGCACTCCCCACCGCAGAAGCGAAGACGCCCGCCCGCCGGAACAACGCCGGCAGCGGCTCCACGGCATCGTCGGATCCGCGGGCTCGGCGAGATCAACGCCAGTCCTCGGCGATCGGCGACAAGAGGGCCTTCGGACCACGATCGGCGCCGCCGAGAACTTCGGCGACAATCGACGAGAGGGCTGGAAACACTGTCGGCGCAGCGCCCGCGAGCCAGGCGACTTGCCGTCTGTGGCGAGCTGCCCTGCGTTCACTCGTGAGCTGCGGCGCGTCCGATGGCCCAAGATGAAGAATTTCAAGCTGGACGTGCGGAGAAATCGATAGCAAGACGCACCCTCGAATTCCTCGGCGTCTACACCATCGCCGTGCAGGCTGCGAAGCGCGACGAGAAGATTCTGGCGAACTACTTCGCTGGTGCTTAGGCGAGCGTTCGTTCTTGGCTTATGCACTTGCGGAAGGCTCCATCTCTTCTTGGCGGACCTTTGCCATCGGTTTGTTGGCGCCTTCCTTTGTGACCACAAACCCCACGGCCGAGAGCGATCTCCACATTTTGGCCCGAAGGAAGGAGAATCCTGCGCAAGTACATCCAACGCTTCACCGTGTGCGACAACATCCACGGCGTCCACCTGCGCGGTTATCGGCGCGTTCCACGAAACGCGCGTAACCGTCGCATGCGTGAAGAGATGGCGATGACCAAGATCTGGATGTCAGTGAGCTTTATGCTCGGGCGATAAATCGCCTGCGCGGAAGAGGAGGAGGCTCCCGGGGAGGATCTTGGCGCGGAGGAAGCGACTCGACGACGCCGCCCGACAAAGAAGCGCCCGGGAACTTTCGAAGAAGAACAAGGAAGAGGTGCTTGCCGTCGAGAAGTCCGGCAGGAAGCTCCGCCAAGCAAACACAGCCGGCAACTCCGGCAAGGAGCTTGCCCTGTGGCGGCAACCGACAAGCGAGGCGGCCCGGCAAGCAATCTTGCAAAATCCACCGCACAAGGGCCACGATCTCTACAAGCCAAGCGCGTCGACTATCTCGTCGGCGACAAAAAGCTGAGTCTGAGAGGCGCGACAAGGAAGGGCCCAAGGTGGCGGAGGAGAACCGAGCAAGCGGCGTTCAATGGTGGGGAGGACCCCGGCAAGGCCAAGCGGCGGCAAGGAGATCGACCTTCCGGAGCGCGACAAGGATGAAGAAGGCGGCGACGAGGACATGGAGGGCGAGGATGACAGCGGCGGGAGTTCCGAAGTCCACGGAGGTCTGTGCGTCGGCGGTGGCGCCTCGCTGCACACTTCCCACCGCCGGCTAAAGCTGTGGGCGTGAAGTGAATGCAGCGAGCCGCCCATAGAGTCATGAGAGCTCCTCAAATGGTCAAAACCGCCTATCATCTTTGACTTAGAGGATCACCACGACCGCACCACAGCGGTCGGGTGCTGCCGATCTTGGTCTCGCCCACCATTCGCAACCTCAAGGTCACCAAAATGTTGGTTGGCGGGGCGGGCTGAACCTGATCTCCTCTGCTGTGATCAAGAAACTCCAAATCCCAGATGGCGAGCTCGAAGAGACCGGTTCTTTCCAAGGAATCAACCCGGGAAGGAGCAAGCCCAAGGGAAAGATCACTCTGCCGGTGACCTTTGGCGGGGAGCTCAATTTCAGGACTGAGCGCATCACTTTCGACGTCGCCGATATTCCGTTACCATACAACGGAATACTCGGCCGTCCTGCCCTCGCCAAGTTCATGGCAGCTTCCCATTATGCTTATAGCGTACTCAAGATGCGGGGCGATAAAGCGTCATCACCGTCCGCAGCGACAAAAGATGCGCTCATCTGCACCGACAAGATCTACCGGGATCTGGCGGCAGCGTGGCCGCAAGAATCGCTTCTTCTTGAAGCTCGGGAAGAAGACGAAGACCAAGTCCGGCAGTGCTCCGGGGACCACTCCGCAACCGCACCTCTTGGTCTTCCGCGCTCTTTGCCGAGGACGTCCGTCGAGCTCCACGGCAAGAGTAAAAGGGGATGGCTGCTCCGCGGCAACCAAGAAGGTGTCCGCCAAGGAGGGCGGCAGCGGTGGTACCTTCACCATCGATTGCCGCGCAACGACAAATAGGAAAGCGGCGCTCGTTGCCTTCTGCGGGCGAATGTCGATGTGTTTGCATGGCAACCATCGACATCCCGGTGTTCCTGTGAAGGTAATTGAGCACAAGCTTGCCGTTTGCCCTCATCTTGCGACCCGTCAAGCAAAAAGTGAGGAAGCAAGCCGTGGGCGCCAGAATTCATCGTGAAGAAATCAAGAAGCTAGAGGCGGGCTTAGTTAGAGGTGTGATCCATCCGGCGTGGTTAGCAAACCCGATTAAGTCGTGCGCAAGGCTAACGGAAATGGAGGCTGTGCATAGACTTCACCGATGTAAATAAAGCATGCCCCAAGGATCCATTCCCTTGCCAAGCATCGACCAGTTGTTGACTCCATCGCCGGATGTGAGCTACTCGCTTTCTTGCATGCATACTCGGGCTATCACCAGATCTTCATGGCCAAAGAGGATGAAGAGAAGATCTGCGTTTATCACTCCATGTGGCACCTATTGCTTCATCGCATGCCATTTGGACTGAAGAATGCAGGGTCAACGTTTGCGGGTAGTGTATACTGCTTTTGAGCCACGCAGATCCACGAAATGTAGAGGCTTACATGGATGATATCGTGGTGAAGAGCAAGAGCGAGGATACGCTAATTCAAGATTTGGAAGAGACATTTGAGAACCTCGCAAAGATACTGACTAAAATTGAACCCCGAGAAGTGCGTCTTTGGAGTTCCTCCGGCAAGCTTCTCGGGTTCTTTGTGTCCCAGAGAGGATTGAAGCCAACCCGAACAAGATTAAAGCCATCGAAAGGATCGAAGCCCGAGGCGTGTCAAAGATGTCGAAGACTCGCGGGTTGCGTGGCTGCCCTCGATGAGGGTTCATTTCAAAGTCTGCGAGAGCGCCCTACCTTTCTTCAAAATCTTGAAGAAGGCAGGCCCCATGAAATGGACTCGGAAGCGGAAGCAGCTGTTGCAAGATTTGAAGCAGTACCTATCCTCCACCCCAATACTTATCGCACCTAGACCACGAGGAGAAGTTGTCACTTTGTACCTAGCGGCGACCAACCAAGTGGTTAGTGCTGCGCTAGTAGCGGAGAGGAGTCCGACGAGGAGGTTGCACCACGCAAGCGAGTCCAAATGACAAGCAGGGGCTGCTCCGACGAGCTCTGCCCCGACAAGGACAACTTCTGTGAGCAGGACAGGATGAGATGCGGAAAAAGATGGTGCAGCGCCCAAGGTGTATTTTGTAAGCTCCCTTCTCCGGGGCTAGATCAAGATACTGCGGTGTGCAAAAGCTTCTTTGGCCTCCTCATGGCCTCGAGAAAGCTGCGCCATTACTTCCAGCACACGAGATAACAAGTGGTCACTCGCTTCCCGCTGAAGAGGATGTTGCACAACCCGAAGCAGCAGCGGGATTGTCGAGTGGGCCTTTGGAGCTGTCGAGCTTTGGACTCATGTTTGAAAGTACTTCAACCATCTGAGCCGGCTTTGGCAGAATTCATAGCGAATGGACCCCAACACCGATGAAGAAGTCCAAGAAACAAGTGCACCCATACAAAAAGCAACAAGTGAATGGGTAATGTACTTTGATGGTGCCTTCTGTTGCCAGGCGCCCGGTGCGGCGTGGTACTCATCGCCCACCGGAGAGCACCTCAAGTATGTCATCGAGATGCACTTCCCAAGGGAGCAAGCAACAAACAACACTGCTGAGTATGAAGGTTTGCTCGCCGGCCTCAGGATTGCGGCCGAACTTGGGATCAAGAAGTTGATTGTGCGGGGAGATTCTCAGTTGGTGGTCCGACAAGTTAACAAGAGCTATCAGAGCCCTTTGATGGAAGCTTATGTAGATGAAGTAAGGAAGCTTGAGGAGCGCTTTGAAGGTTTGCAGATGGAGCATGTCGAGAGCTCGAGAATGAAATCGCAGATGGCCTTTCAAAGTGTGCTTGATGAAGTTACTCAGGGAACCAGGACCTTCTTGCTCAAGCCGACTCAACCCTCCGTCACACCATCAATTGGGCAGTCCAAGAAGAGAAAATTGGTCTCCGCGATGACTACGGCGGATCTCCCCGAGACCGCCGCCAAGGTCCCTAAGATCAACAGCCAGAGCTGCCGAGGAATGCATTTGCTCCTGCAGATCCTCGGATCATGCAGGCTAAACAAGTGTTCCCGACAAGCCTTGCCCGGCAAGCTTGCCGGGGGACCTTCAGCCCCGGCAAGGCCAGAGACCCTCGCCGTACAAGCTGAGGTTCCCGCAGCGACCCTCATGCCCTTAGTACTTGCCGTTGAGCCCCGAGCTCCAGCATGGGCACAGCAGATCGTCCGCTTCCTGCAAACTGGAGAACTTCCCGACGACCCAGAAGAAATAGAAAAGATAACCAGGCAGTCACGTATGTACCGGTTAAAGTGGATAACGAGCTGCATGTAAGAAGGCTCAATGGTGTCAGACTGAAGTGCATCTCCAGGGAAGATGGACAGAAGCTGTTGGTAGAGATACACGGAGGCATATGTGGCCACCACATTGGCGCAAGGGCACTTGCCGGGAAAGCTTTCCGACAAGGGTTCTTTTGGCAAGAAGCCCTCCAAGATGCAACTGCACTAGTAACCAAGTGTGAAGCGTGCCAGTTCCATGCAAAGCAGATCCATCACCACTCAAGCTCTCCAAACAATCCCTTTATCCTCGCCCTTCTCGATGCCTGGGGCTCGATATCCTCGGCCCTTCCCGTCTTGTCGGGGCTTTGAGTACTTATGCGTAGCGATCGACAAGTTCACAAAGTGGCGAAGTGGAGCTGTGAGAAAGGTGACAACCTGACAACGGCGATCAAGTTCTTGGTCGATTGTGTGCCGCTTTGGGATACCTAACAGATTATAACCGACAACCAACGTACACAATTCCTAGCCGCACCTTCATGCAAGACGCCCAAGACCTTGGCGCCAAGGTGCTGTTTAAACTCATTGCTCACCCAAGGAGCAACGGTCACAGAAAGGGCCAATGCTGAAGTGCTGCGCGGACTCAAGACAAGAACTTTCGACGAGCTGCGCGAGTGCGGAAGAAATTGATAGAGGAGCTCCTGCGCTCTTTGGTCAATCGAACGACACCAATCGAGCCACCGGCAGACACCCTTTGCTCTAGTCTATGGGCGAAGCGCTTCTCCCCACGGAACTCAGATACGGATCTCCTCGAGTGCTCGCTTATGATGAGTTTGAGCAAGAGCAATCTGCGACAAGATGACGCATTGCTCCTTGAGGAGGGCGCCTCGTGCTGCTTTACGAGCTGCTCGATATCAAAGAAGCCTTGCGCCGCTACCATAGCCGCAAGGTCAAAGCCAGAGTCTCGAGGAAGGCGACCTTGTTCTTCGGCGTGTTCACGCCAAGAATTCCAACAAGTTGACGCCTTGAAGTGGAAGGCCCTTATCGGGTGAGACAAGTCACGAGGCCCAGCTGCGTCCGGCCGAGACCGAAGAAGGCTTACCAAAGGAGCAACTCCGGAACATAGAGCATCTTCGCAAGTTTTACCCATAAGGCGCGGTTGCGGATCCGCTCCGGCAACCACCTTTTGTACAAAAGCTTTGCTTGTCGCTGCATGTAACCCTTTGTACAAAGCGGGCGCAGACTCGCGGCAAAGAATGAAGGTTCCGTGTTTTGCGATATTGCCTTTCCACATGCTCTTCTTTGCTATTTGCATGAGTTATTTGGCATCTTTAAATGCGACACACATATCCGCAAGCAATTACGCCGAAGGCCATATGTTTTTCCTTTTTTCTCTTTCCTTGTCTCTTAAGCAAAAGAAACGATCCTCGTGCACAAGTTTGCGGGGAAGGAGATGGAGGATGAACCAAGTGCTGTTCAAGAAAGAGAAGCTTGCTTGAGAGTGCATAGATCACTTAAAGCTAAGTTATCGGGATTTGAGCAGCTCAAAATTTTAAATTTTAAGTTGCCTTCCTTGAACAACCACACTTCGTATGGAAAACTTGTGCTCGGAGGAACCTACCCGTGGATAGCCGCACCCTTGTCTTGTTTTCGAGCACGCCAACGATTTAAGTGAGCTGCGACGAAGTGTTGCGCCTTTATTTCGCTGAGTCCGCCAAGAAGCTAGGCGTTGCAACAAGCCACGGCAAGGTTACTTGCGGTAAGGACCTTGGCCAGCTGGTTGCTTCAAGTTCGACACTCAAAGACTCACGGCAAGGGCTCCTTGCCGCAAAACTCCTAGAAGCATAAAGTTGAAGCATGCGGTTAAGGATCAAAACAAGGAGATAACATCGCATCTGCGATCAAAATAAAGGTAATATCTTACAAGGAATAACTTGTCGCGATAATCGATGAGTTCATAACACCTCATGCAGCAACTAAAAGAGATAAAGATAAAGGAGGCCTAGTCTACATGGTCGCCCTCCATCCTGGAGATCTTATTCACCTTGGCGATGATGTGGGCGACCTGCTCCTTCAGAGCCTCCATGTCTGCGTCGGCCGGCAAGCTGCGAAGAACGCTTGGCGAGGTTTATGCCAGATTACGATATACGATCTTCAAAGACGCTGCGCTCGAGGTCCTCAGCGCCACACCGAGTAGTCTCCCTCGGCAAGTTGCGCGGATCTTCTTCCGCAGATTTGCAAGGGCGTGCGACCCCCTCGAAGAAGAGGCTGAGCTTGGCGCTGTGGGCAAGGTTTGGATCCGGGGAGTAGATGAGGTGCTCCGGCTTGGCCGACAAGCCTCTGGTCGATGGCGGACGCGAAGATACCAAGTCCTCGGTCCATATCTCGACGACACTGGCGGAAGTCCTCGGCTGCTTTGTTGGCGCTGCCACCAAGGATCGCTCTCGCGGAGTTCCTCCTTCAACTTGGTTTCCGATCCCGGCAGCGTCGAGCGAGTCCTCAACAGCAGAAATTTGCAGCTCAAGGTCCACGACGGAATCCTTGGCGGCCTTCAACTCACACCTTGCTTGGAAAGACGGCGCTGGAGTTACGAGCTGGTGTGGGCATCCTTCTCGCGCTCCGTGATGGCGCTGGCGATCTTCTCCGCGATGCGCCTTCCGCAACTCCTCCAAAGATCGCGACCTTGGCGGCAAGCTCCTCCTTGGCGGTTTCCGAGCAGCCGCTGGCGTCTTCGCCTCCTTCACTCCCGCCAAGGGCTTGTTTCCGGCGGCAAGGTCTTCCTCGTGGCGTCGAGGTCGACCTTCCGTGGATGAGTTCCCCTTCTGCCGGACAGCTCCACCCCGGCGAGCCGTTGCTGCTCTTCGCCTCGGCCTTCTCCAAAGAACCACTCTTCATACTCTCCGGCGAAGTCGCTCGCGCTTCTCGCCACCTCGCGGAGAGCAGCTTGATTAGCGGCGCCAGCTCCGCCAAGGCTTCCATCTCTCGGCGGCCTTGGCGGCGAGGGCCTCCCGAAGCGAAGCTACTGTCTGCCCGGTAAAGGGCCAGAGCTGGTGAAGCAGTTTCTCCTCATCGGCCCGCCGCCCCGCCGGAATCCCTCGACAACCTTCAAACCCGGAGGCGAGGATCTCCCCATCAAGGCCTCGCCCACCCGAGCTCATGACGAGGAACCCCACGGCATCTGGATGAAGACGCCGCTGGGGCTTCAAGTAATGGCCGGACCGCTCTTCTCCGGCTGGAAGGGTTTGGTGATCGGCGCGGCCTCGGCGCTCCGCAGATCTCCGGGCGATGGTGCGGTCGCCGTCCCCTCTCCGGCGCTGCGTCTGCGGTCGGAGCGGTCTTCGCATTATGTGACTCGGCGGCTCCGCTGCGTCCTCGACGACAGGGCGTCGTTGCCGCCACCTCAAGACGTCCTCCTCCTCTCAATGACGACTTCGCTCCATCTGCTCGGGGAGGAGGAGGATCTAGAAGAAGAAGAAAAGCAAAAGAAGTTCAAGCAAATATCCAAAAAGGCGACGCCAAGAGGGCAAAGTTGCAGAATTTACCTCGTGCGGACGCCTTCGGCCAAGCGGCCTCTCTTGCCGGGAACTATCCTTGGCGGAGTGGCCCTCGCCGGGCTGCCTCGCCGCCGGGCGGGTACGCCCTTGGCGGAGTACCCGCCCTACGGACGCTCTCCCTTGCCGGGAGTCCAACTTGGCGGGATGGAGGGACTGCCGCCTCAAGGGTGGCCTCCGGATGCTCCCGCCTGCGGCTCCATCTCTCGCACGAGTCAAGACAAACACCTCAAGATATTGGAGCAAGACGAAATCTCCAGACGCCTCGGCAAGTGAAGGTGCGGACTCGAGACTTCTGTTGGGTCGCTTCTCGACAAGACTCGGTCCCGCAAGCTTGATCCCAGACGCCCCGGTCGCCTCAAGCGGAGAGTCGTCCCGCGACCACCACGGCACCTTGGCTTTCTTCGCGCGCTCGGTCAAGGTCCTGAAATCAACACAAAAAACAACATTAGCCTCGATAATAATCAAGGCGAAATTTAAGAAGATGAAGATCTCGGGTGCATTTGTTCCTCGCTCTCGTCGTCTTCGCCAAAGCGGAGAAATCATACTCCACCGGGCCGCGCCGGCGCGAGGGGCAGGGCGAGGGCTCTCGGCGCTTATGCCCTCGGGCTGGGGCTCAAGACCAGCCTCGTGGCGGCCGGAACCCGAGAAGCGGGCGCCGCCGCTTCCACTCCGAGAAGACCCTGCCCTTCAGCCCGACCTATGGGCGCTTGGCCGTGGCTCACAGACGAAGTCGCTCCCGCCACGGCTGATCCACGGTCGCCCTCGGACAGTTGACTCCCGGAAGTTTATACTTGCCGGCGAGCCGGCAGATTGCCGGGGCTCACAGATTGCCCGCCGCCGCTTGCGAGGCGCCGATGGAGAACGCTTAGGGCTCGCCTGGGCGGGAGGTCTCCACGACGAGGAGAGGTCGTCGGCGAAGGTCCGCGGATCCGCCGGCATCCCCTGGCGGCGCAGCATCCTCTTCCTCCTCCTCGCCGCTGGCTCGCAGACCTAGCGCCTGCACCGACCTCTCTCCTCTGGCGTCTCTGCTCCTCCGCAAAGACCACTACACTTCTTGCTGCCTCCTCACCATGATTCCGGGATCCCAGAGTGCCTCAGAGAGGGACCCCGCGAGCGTGTCGAGGAAGTTGCAGCGTCCGCAGATCTCCGCCGCCTCCGCTTGGTAGGACTCCTCCGCAGCCTCCGCCTCCTGAGTACAACCGAACTTTTCCTGCCACTGGCGGCTGCAGCGGCCTCTTCGCCCGAGAAGCTATGTACGCGAGCTCCTGGTCCGTGGTGTCCCGTGTCAGCCCGGGTCTGTCCTTGTTCTTCGCCACCTCCTCAAGGGTGTCAAGAAGTCGAGGACGCCTATTGGTTTCGGGCGGAATCCATGAACGCTCCACGCCGTGAGTCACACGCGGCATCATGGCGAGGAGGCGATCCCGAGCTGCGCTGTTGCAAAGGGGCACCACTCCCGGGAAGCTTGAACCACTCGATGGGCGGGTCATATTTGAAGAGTTCTCAACCATCCCCTCACCTCCAGTCGTAAAGTTGAAGTTCAGCCGGGCGCAGCCTCATTATATCCCTCGCCGCCGCACTCCCGTGCCGGCCTTTTCCTTTCTTGAAGAGGGCAATGCGGCGGAGGAAGTCTCGCCTACGGCTCAGCGGAACGGATAGCTTCTCGGAGACGGCGATCCGGATGAGGGCAACGTCGAGCTTGATATCGTCCAATCCAGCTCGCCCGGTCTCTGCCGCGATATGATAGGCGCTGTCTTGGGCTGAAGGGCTGCGGCTCGTCTTCAACGATCCAAGACCATCAAGACGCCACTCTTCCCACTTGCCGCGGAGCTCCCGGCAAGTATGACTTCTTCAAGTTCGGACGAAAAACCCAAGAAATCCCTCCCGGAGAGGGGGAGCCGGCTCTGCTCTAGGAGTGAAGAAGTGCCTAAACGAGCTTGCGTTAGAGTATCCCAATGAAGTTTTCGCACATATAAAAACCGCCATTGTGAGGATGGCGTTGGGGGTGAAATCAAGAAGGTGGAAGCCGATGTGTTCATGATGTCGCAGAAGAATTCGTAAAAAGGAGGACAAAGACCGCAGTGGAAGAAGGGTGCGAAGAAATAGTACCCGCCAGGGTAGTTGTCCATGGTGGCTGCCGGATGAGCTCGGTCCGAGGATGCGCTGTGGTCCTCTTGGCCCGTAACAGAAATATTTGCCCCAGAGTTCCTGCACGCCGAGCCGCGGCGGAAGACGACGCTCGCCTCCGAGATGTCGGGCGAAGCTTTTCCGCCTGCTCGGATCTCTCCTCCGCCTTCCCCTTCCCCTTCCCGGTCTTCGGGGCCATGGCGGAGGCGGCGAGGGAAGGAGGACGAAGAGCCCGACGGCACCACAGACGCGAGAGACGATGGAGGAGATGCGGATGCGGAGCGCGAAAAGGATATCTGGAGGAGGAAGAAGAAGCAATGAAAGCGAGAGAGGGAACCGCGCTGTTCTCCTGCTTTTATGGGGAAGTGGGGCGTTCCGCTCTCCTCATTAAAGAACGGGCACGCCCCATCCCACGGCGCCGCAATCGACGCTGCTGTCTGTGCTGGGAGGCGGCAAGCGAAGTGGACTCGACGACGCCATGGGCCTCGAGTGTCTGTGCCTTTATTTTGGGCTGCCCAACAAATACGCAAGACTGTATGGCCCAGTTCGGGCTCTGTCGGTGTACTAAGGTAGGGGTACCTCATTACCCCAACTTGTGCACGGGCCGTCGCAGCTCCCGGGCCGATCTACCATGCGCTTGCCGAGACCATCCCTGATCCATATCAAGCCATTCAAGAACAAAGAGTACAAGACAAAAGATCAAGACCCCGGCAAGAGGAGCTTGCCGGGAAGGCCGTCCAGGCTCAAGATTGCATCACTCACACAAGCCCCTGGCGAGAGGAGCTCGCCGGGGAGACTAGAAGACTACATCAGAGAAAGCACGCCTCGGCGTTATACGCGTCCCGGCGAGGGCCCGGGAGCGACAAGTTACAAGTCCGACAAGCTTCCGGTCCCAAGAAGAAAGACCCCGCAAGGTACTTGCCGGAGAGCTGCCAGGTGCCCGCACTCCAGCTCATCTCTGCCCACGTCGCCTTCACTCTCTCCGAGACGCGTGGCGGATGGTCGTGCCGCATGAAGGGTGCGGTGGCACTCCATGGTGGTGGATTCATCGCCGTGGCGACCGGAGACGCACCGGGAGCTTTTGGGCGACGGCGACGGGCATTAAATGCCCTTGTCCCCCTCTGTCAAAAAGTAGGTAGAATCCATTGTTCAAGCAATCGTAGCTGACTGTTCCCGCGACTGCTCCAACTACCACCTCTTTACATTTTACCCCTCTCTCCCACGCTGACACCTGCCGGTGACCCTTGCCCTATAAAAGGAGGCCCATGCACAACGAGGGGGTTCGACTCTTTGCAACTCCCACGCCGGCGTGGCTGCCATCAGTAGCTCTCCAAGCTCCGAGCGCAATACAACACAAAGCAGCAGAGGGTTTACGCGACCATCGCGTCTGGCCGGGTAAAATCCGCCCGCGTGCATCGCCTCGATCGCTCTCAGGCCTCCTCCGCCTCGCATCAACACACGAGGGCTCCCGGCCCCATAGGTGCATGGGCGGGCGCCTCCCCTCACGCGTCCGCCCCCCGACATAAACCGGAGGGTTTTAGTCTGTAGGACACAACAATAACAACCATCATACCATAGGCTAGCTTCTAGGGTTTAGCCTCCTTGATCTCGTGGTAGATCCACTCTTGTACTACCCATATCATCAATATCAATCAAGCAGGAGTAGGATTTTACCTCCATCGAGAGGGCCCAAACCTGGGTAAAAACATCGTGTTCCTTGTCTCCTGTTACCATCCGCCTAGACGCACAGTTCGGGACCCCCTACCTGAGATCTGCCGGTTTTGACACCGACACTTCCTCCCTCACTGGGCTCTGGGAAGGCGGTGCTTGCACTGTTGGTTTTTGAACTTCAAGGCGGGAGATAGGTGGCGTGCCTGCTAAGCTTCCCAGGCCACCGCCGCCACAGATGCGCCACGCGGCGCGTCGCCACCGGTCACCTGCCACCCTCGCTCGATGGGACGTGACCTTTGGGCCGCATGCCACTACCATGCCTCGGCAACCGGGCGGATCCACTGCGCCGAAGGGGACGGTTGCCATTCCCCACGATTATTTACGGAGTGGTAAATGCGCGCGGGAAGCGGGGGTCGGGGAGACGTGGGCGCAGTTAATCCCACGACCCCACGTCCCGCCCCCTCGGCTTCATAGCCCGGGCGCTATAAGTAGGGAGGGGGAGAGGTGCGGCAAAGCTCTCGCGCCCCCTCCCACTCTTCTTCTTCCTCTCATCCTCCGCCGCTGCTGCTGCCGTAGCGCCGCTACCGTTGCCCACCGCCGACGCGTTTCTCCTCTCCGCGCCGCCAGCCGGAGCTATGGGTGACTGGGATGGATCGACCGTGATCGAGGATCACATTTCCTTCCTCCGCAACACGCGCCAGATGCCCAGCGCGGCCTTTCTCAAGGCACGGGTGCCGCCGGAGACGGAGATCTCGCCGGTGCCGCAGGAAGGCGAGCGGGTCGTCTTCCGCTCGCATTTGCTTTGCGGCTTCGGCCTTCCGGCGAGCAACTTCTTCTGCTCTTTCCTCAACTTCTACGATCTTCAACCTCACCACCTCATGCCCAACGCCGTGACTCTGCTCTCCGCCTTCGTCACGGCGTGCGAGGGATACCTCGGCATCCTCCCCACAATCGAGCTATGGGGAGCATTCTTTTATGGGAAGCTCGGCACCTCTGCCAAGGAGACGGCGGCCGAGTGCGGGGGCTTCGTCGCCATGCACCGGCCGGCAAAGCGGAACGCCTTCCCCGTCATCAAGCTGGCGCAGTCGGTGAAGATGTGGCAGCAGTCCTACTTCTACGTCGAGAACGTGGACCCAGCTGCCGACTTCCTCAACCTGCCGGCCTACAAGGCCGCCCCCCACCGGGGCTCACACATCCTGGAAGTACAAACCGAAGCTGGTGTCGGCGGACGCGGCGGCCGCCATCGGCCGACTCCGAGTGCTCCAGGAGTCGGAGGGCCTCGTGGCCTCCGACCTCCTCGTCGCCTTCGTCGAGCGCCGGGTCCTCCCGCTCCAGAGCCGCCCTCATCCGATCTTCCGGATGGGCGGACACCACGATCCGTGCCGACTGTGCACGAAAGGGATGCCGCCCGCTGAAGTTTCGCAGATGGTAAACGAGATCTCCGACCTCAAAATGTCGGAGAAGGAGTGGCAGTATGGGAAGCGGCCATACTCTCGCCACAACCCGCCTCCCGCCGTAGGTTTCTTCTTTTTGTCCTTTGAATTGTTTCCTTCAGCTTCGTTTCTCTTTATGACGCCGCCCTTTCTTGGTTGCAGATTTACATGTCCGAGGCAACGGCAGCCCTCCTGGGGCCGGGTGATGCCCTCTAGGCAGACATGGCGGAGAGCGATTTGGACGACCCCGACTTGGGGGCGGCTGCCCTGGCCGACGACGTGACAAGCGGCAGTGGCAGGGCGGACGGCCGTAGTGGAGCAGGCGGCTCTGAGGGAGGCCGTGGCGTGGAGACTTGGCCAGACGACGACGAAGACGAAGACGAACCGCGCCCCGCCCGGAGCTCCGCCACCACCGGCGCGGGCCCCTCTTTTGGACCGCCCGCTCCAGGCGGCAAGCGCAAGCGGAAACAGGGCTCGACCCTATTCGGCAGCGCTCCAAAGAAGCCCAAGAACCCGGCCTCGGCGACCAGGCGGAAAGAAACGCGACCAAGGTGGCTCAATATCAGAGGCAGCCGAAGGTGCCTGTTATGGTGTCGGCGTAAGTATCCTTCCCTTTCTCCTTGTCTTTTCGCCAATCTAGCGTGAGAGCCTTCCAACTTGTCTTTTCGTTTCAGGGCCCCGCTAACCCTCGAGAAGTCGAGCGCCGCCTCGGTCCTCAGGTCGGCAACGACCTCCTCGACCAGTCGGCGGATCGACGCGGCCGCCAACCTCCGGGAGGCGACAGAGTGGAATGCGCGGGAGGCGCGCGAGGAAGAAGCCAACCGCCTGGCCAGGGAGCAGGCGGCCTTGTCCGCCGCGTCTACTGAGAGGGCGCTGGCGCAGGCGGAAGCCCAGGGCGCAGAGAAGGAGTGGCTCGCGGAGGCCGTACGCCGCCAAGAGCCGCTACTCGTGGCGCCCCTGAACACTGCGCCGCCTCCGCCTGATTTCGTGGCGACGGCTGGAGGAGCCGGCGGCGGCTACCCGATCCGCGAGCAGGGGAGCGGCGACGTAGCCATGCCGGACATCTTTGTGCTGCCGCCCCCGCCCCCGCCGCCTCCGCCAGCCAGCGAGCCATGGGACGAGCAGCCAGTGGTGCCCCCGGTCGAAAATACGATGGTAACGGTCCTGGTTCCTGTGGTCCGCATCCCCACGCGCCGTCATCTGGAGAAGGCGGCCTCAGCACCGCGGCCGCAGGAGATAGGCGCCACGAGCTCGTCGGCCCCCGATACCGAGGCGACCAGCGCCGCGCCCGTGGGTTGGATACACGGGGGCGGGACTGGCGCCCTGAACCAGGCATCTCTTGACGTCCAGGCCAAGCTCTGGGCAGAGGCGGAAGCGCTCAAGCGCTGCAATGAGGCTTACTTGGAGTCGCGCATTGCCATCCGGGTAAGTTGTCTTTGGGTTTCTTCTTCGGATGGTCCTCTTGCTTCTCTCGTGGGGGCGCGCAAGCGCACCCATTGGGTGTAGTCCCCAAGTTCCGGGCCTGCTGCTGAGCAGGCGGGTCGAAACTTTAACTTGCGATTTGTCGACTGCTGACTTCATCTGGTGTCTCTTCTGCAGGACTATCATAATCTCCGCGCGACTGCCTACAACTCCAAGGTTCGGGAGCTGGAGACGCAGACGGCCCATCTGGCCGAGAGCCGGCGTAAGTTTCTATCTTCTTTCTTCGCGGGGGCGCGCTGGCGCACCCGCGGCCTATAGTCCTCGAGGTTCGGCCGAGTGCTAAGCAGTCGGTCCGAATCTCCTCAGTTGTCTCTTTCTTTCGTCAACTACTTCTTTTCCGCAGGGGCGCGAAGACCCACCCACGGGCTTTAGTCCCCGAGGTTTGGGCCGACTACTGAGCAGTCAGGCCGAATCTCCTTGGTTGTTTCTTTCCTTTGTCTTGTCCGCTTGACTGATGCCTTTTTCTTTTCTTATCTTTCTTCAGAGGCCAATGCCGCCCTGCAGCAGTAGCTGGGCGAAGCCAAGACCGCCCTGTGTGGCAAGAAGGCGGAGTGCAGCAAGCTGGCGGAGGAGCGGGACCGCCTGGTCGCCCAACTTGCCGAGCAGGCGTAAACCCTCAAGGCGGCCCAAGCTTAATGCGGAGACGACGGAGACCGGCCTCCTTGCCGAGTTTGAGGTCGAGCGCTCCGCCTGGGCCGACAAGGAGGCCCAAGTGACGGCCTGCTTCAGCAGCATCGAAGATTTGGTCGACGGTAAGCCTTATTCTCTTAGTTTCTTGTTTTGAGCTATCAGCCCTTGCTTATAGCCTTGGCCTTTTTCTTCTTCTGCCCGGACAGACTTCTTCCCGGGCCATTCCGTAGCCGCGATCCAGATGATCGAGGCCCAGCGCGAGGAGCAAAGGGCAGAGGGTGCGCAGATTGCCGCTAATGCCCCCCGGACTCTTGGTGAACAGGTCCTCAGCATTCAGGCCCGGCTTCGGCCTGCTCACCGCTTGTTGCGCAGCCTCCAGCGCGTCGGAGCCCAGGCGGTCTCCGCCCTCTGGCCAGGCTTGCCGGCTCCAAGACCCAAGTCGACCGCCCGATTGGTGGAGGTGGCGGTCGGCCGCTGAAGCCCGAAAGGCTCGGCAGCCCGGCAGGCACGCCGCCTTGAATTCGCCAAGCGTGGTACCCTAGGCTGGATCTAGCCCAGTTAGCCACGTTCTGGCTGGAGGCGCAGGAGGAGCTGGCGGCGGTGGAAGCTGAGCTCGTCAACAGGGCGGCGGCGATTGCCGACTTCACCGACACCAGTGTCTTTGTACCGGAGGTGGTCAAGGAAGGCAGCGAAGCTCCGCACGAGTGGCTCGGGCTAAACCCGGAGGACAGCGAAGATTCAGCAGAAGTCATCGGCTCCAGTGACAAAGGGGAAGACGGGGATGAGGAAGAGGAGGAGGAGGAGGAGGAAGACGAGGAGAGCGACGTCGACCTGCCGGAGGTCGGGGCGGACGGTCAGCCCCAACCTGACCGGGCCTCAAGCAACGAGCCGCGCACCAAGGTGCCGGCTGCTACTGTAGATGGCCAGGTGGGGACCAACCAGCCACCCGTTCCTCCGACGGATGCCACCGACTCCGTCCTCCAGTCCTCCGTCGCCCCGCCTGCTGCTGGCGATCCCTCTGCTCAGACGGAGCCACCTACCGCGCCAGGCGGTGCAGCCGACCCCAGCATCCAGCCAGAGCCTTCTGCCATGCCATCCGCCACCGCCCAGCCGGAGCCTTCTGCTGCGCCAACCGGCGCCGCCCAGCCGGAGTCTTCTGCTGCGCCAACCGGCGCCGCCCAACTGGAGTCTTCTGCCGCTCCTTAGGATTTTATCTGTTTTCTGCTTGCTACTCTGAACACTTTGATTAAATTCACACAGTTCCACTCGTGGGGTGTATATCAAAACTCTGTTTGAATGCTGGCCAGAGGCCTTTATCCATGTAAATAATTATCATTGCTTATGCTTGCTGTGCCGACCGCCAGCCTTTTTTCCCTTTTTCTTCTTGGTTTTTTCCTTTGCCGCCAACCCTTAGGCTTTGCTTTCACCAGTCGGGCGGCCGCTCTGCGGACCGTGGCTGATTTGAGCACTCTAGCCGTTTGTGAAGGGGGCTAGGACTTAGCCATTCGGAGTTTTTGGTAATAAAGGCGGAGGCCGGCCGTCCGGCTGCCAAGCAGCCAAACGGCTAGGTGCGATGTCGCCCTCTACTATATGCGTTTTCTTCCTTAGTCATTTTTTCGTGTGGGGCACTGCTTTGCGACCTTTGCCCGCCATACAGTTGCTCTGCGAGCTGTGGCTTCTAACAAAGGAAGTTTTTGGTGCCGGCACACTACTTGTCCGGCTACAGGAGGCGGCATATTGTAGAAGGCGGCGAGGCTCCGGGCCGACTGGTCGAACCCGGTGCCAGGCGGAAAAAATAGACTATACATTCTCATAGGCATGACACTTATCATATAGATAAAAGAGGGCGGTCCCCGAGCTCTTCTCGGGGGACCCGGAGTCTTTATACATAGTACAAAAGGTAGCGTGATACATACTGCTTTCAACTGTAAAACCTTCGGAGGAGGTTTGCGTTCCATGGCCTCTCCATCTCTTTGCCTGAATCATCCCTCTTGCGCGCTCTGGGCTTCGAGGCATCGATCAGATAGTAGGCATCATTGCCCAATACCTTACTGATGATGAAAGGGCCTTCCCAAGGTGCTGAGAGCTTGTGCTGTCCGGCTGTTCGCTGGATCAGCCGGAGCACAAGGTCTCCCTCCAGGAAGGATCTTGGCTTTACCTTGCGGTTGTAGTATCGGCGCAGACTCTGCTGTTAGATGGCCGACCGGCTGAGTGCCAACAGCCGGCCTTCCTCCAGCAAGTCGACGCCGTCTTCTCGCGCCTCCTTGGCGTCCGCCTCGGTGTACATGGTGACTCTTGGGGAGTCGAACTCAATATCTGTCGGGATGACGGCTTCGGCACCGTAGACGAGGAAGAAGGGCATGAAGCCCGTTGACTTGTTCGGAGTCGTGCGCAGGCTCCAGAGGACGGCCGGCAGCTCATCGAGCCAGCAGCCGGTTGAACGCTCTAGAGGCTCGACCAGTCGGGGCTTGAGGCCGGACAAAATGAGGCCGTTTGCACGCTCTACTTGGCCATTTGACTGTGGGTGGGCAACGGACGCTAGGTCCAGGCGGATGCCCTGTGTTGCACAGAAACGAGCCAAGGCTCCTTTGGCAAAGTTGGTGCCGTTGTCGGTGATGATGTTGTGTGGGTTGTCGTATCGCGTGGTGATGTCGGCGATGAAAGTCACGGCAGTCGGCCCATTCAGCTTCTTGATTTGTTTTGCCTCTATCCACTTGGTAAACTTGTCCACAGCAACAAGCAAGTGAGTCATGCCACCGTGGGCTGTCTTGAATGGTCCCACCATATCCAGTCCCCATACAGCAAAGGGCCAGGCTATGGGAATGGTCTTGAGTGCAGAAGCCGGCAGGTGTGGCTTGGAGCGGAACCTCTGGCACCCTTGACACTTCTGAACTAGCTCTTTGGCCTCTTCTGGGGCAGTCGGCCAGAAGAACCCGTGGCGGAAAGCCTTGGCCACGAGTGATCTTGAAGCCGTGTGGTGGCCGCACTCGCCCTGGTGGATATCTCTGAGTATTCCTTGGCTTTGGTCCGACTCCACACACCGCTGATAAACTCCTGCGATGCTTCATCGCACCAGCTCTTTGTTGACTATGGTGTAAGCTGCAGCTCACCTCTGCACTTGTCGAGCTGAGATTTCATCGGTTGGCATCTCTTTATTCACCAAGAACTTGAGGATCGGTTGAGCCCATGAGGGCGCCACAATTTCTTCGATTGCGACCACTGCAACTTGTATGAGGGCGGTTGGGCCGGGAGGTAGCGGGTTGGCAACGCTTCTACCGTCTTGGTCAAGAAGTCCTGGCCGATCTGAAGTCCCCGGCCGGTTCTCAAGTCCTCGCCGCTTGTCGAAATCCCCGTGCCGGCCTCTGGGGTCGCCAAGTCGGATCCGACTGCTTCGGGGGGGGCACAAAGATGGAGTTTGAATCAGGAGATGGCTTGACAGACGGCTTCAGAAGGCGGCGTAGGACGACGCCGGCTGGTATTGCTTGTCGGGTGGAGCCAATTTGTGCCAGGGCATCTGCTTGCTCGTTGTCATTTCTTGGCACGTGAAGGAACTCGCACCCATCAAAGTATTCGCTAAGTTGTTGTACGAGGAAGCGGTAGCTTGCCATGTTTGCATCCTTGGCGTCCCAGTCGCCTGACGACTGCTGGACCACCAAGTCGGAGTCACCATAGCACAGGATCCAGCGAATGCCGAGTTCCTTGGCAAGCCGGAGCCCGTGTATGAGTGCCTCATATTCTGCTACGTTGTTGGAGGCGGCGAAGTGGACTTGCAACACGTATTTGAGCTTGTCGCCCTTGGGAGAGGTGAGGACGACGTCGGCTCCCAGACCAGTGCGCATTTTTGAACCATCAAAATGCATCCGCCAATGAGTGGAGTCTGGTGCAGGCGGCAAATATTGGGTCTCGGCCCAATCGACGAGGAAGTCGGCCAACACTTGTGATTTGATGGCGGTGCGAGGCTGATAGTAGATGGTATAAGGGGCCAGATCAATAGCCCACTTGGCCACTCGGCCAGAAGCATCCCGGCTTCCAATGATCTCGATGGCGGTGTTGCAGCGATTTACGCTTATTGGGTGCTCTTGAAAGTAAGGTTTGACTTCTTGGCGGCAAAATGCACGCCGTAACACATCTTCGGTAGTGGGGTAGTTTTGCTTGGAGGCGGACAATACTTCGCTCAAGTAATATACCGGTCTCTGGACTGGCAATGCTTTGTCCTTCTCCTTGCGCTCTACTACCATGACTATGCCGACAACCCGACCGGTGGCTGCAATGTAGAGGAGCATGGGCTCCTTCTCGGTCGAGCCGCTTAGGACAAAGGGTTGCCAAGATCTTCTTGAGTTGGAGAAATGCTTCGTCGGCCTTGTCATTACACTTGAAAAAAGTGGTCTTCTTCATGCGTTGGTACAGGGGAAGAGCCTTCTCGCCCAGCCGACTGATGAAATGGTCGACCGACGCCAGTACCGTGAATTCTGCGACGCCCGATGGTCGGGTGGGCACTTTCATCATCTCAATTGCCTTGATCTTCACGGGATTGCACTCTATGCCGCGCTCTGAGACCAGAAAGCCGAGAAGCTGGCCGGCTGGTACTCCAAAGACACATTCTCCGGGATGAGCTTGATCTGGAATCGGTGCAAATTCTCAAAAGTCTCCTTGAGGTCCTCCAGCAGCATGCCACGCTTCGCCGTCTTCACCACCACATCATCCACATGTACATGGGCATTTCTGCCGAATTGCTTGAGGAGGCACTTCTGCATGCAACGCTGAAACGTGGCGCAGGCGTTTCTCAAGCCGAACGTCATGGTCAGGTAGCAGAAGGCTCCAAACGGCATGATGAAGGCGGTCTTCAGCCTGTCGGTCGGGTTCAGCTTTATCTGGTGGTAACCTGAGTATGCATCCAAGAAACTCAACAGCTCGCATCCGGCTGTGGAGTCTATTACTTGATCAATCCTTGGCAGAGCGAAGGGATCTTTAGGGCAGGCTTTGTTGAGGCCGGTGTAGTCAATGCACATGCGCCACTGCTTGTTCTTCTTCAACACTAGGACTGGGTTGGCCAGCCACTCTGGAAAGAACACTTCCACGATGAATCCGGCTGCTAGAAGCCGGGCTATCTCTTCTCCGACAACTCTTCTCTTCTCTTCCGACAGGCGGCGCAAGGGCTGCCTGACCGGCTTGACGTCAGGTCGGACATGTAGCTTGTGCTCGGCGAAATCCGTCGGAACACCCGGCATGTCTTTGGGAGACCATGCGAAGATGTCCCGATTCTCACGGAGGAAATCGACGAGCTCGCTTTCCTATTTGCTGTCAAGGCCCGTGCCTACGACAGCGTGCCTCTCCGGGTGCTCCGAGTCCAAGGGTAATTTCTTTGTTTCCTTGGCCGGCTTGAATGAGCCCTCAACCTCCGACTCCTGGGGGTGGGTGACATTTCTGGCTTCTTGCCTGCCAACGCCACCACCCGGTCAAGGAGCCGCTTCTCGGCTGCAATCACGAGGGACTCAGCCAGCCGGCTGCTATCGGCGGCGCAAGAGATCGACTTCTTGTAGTCTCCGACTACTGTCAGGATCCCCTTGGTACTCGGCATCTTCATCTTGAGGTAGGCGTAGTGGGGGACGGCCATGAACTTGGCCAGAGCAGGCCGGCCAAGCAGCGTATGGTAGGGGCTCTCAAGGTCCACCACTTCAAACCAAACTGGCTCTCGGCGGAAGTGATTCTTGTCTCCAAAGAGGACATCAATCTGGGTTTTGCCGATTGGTGAGCAGGAAAGGCCAGGGACTATGCCATGGAATACAATCCGACTGGGGACGAGCTGCTTCTGCTTGATTCCCAACTTCTCCATTGTGTCACGGTACAGGATATTGATGTTGCTGCCGCCATCTATCAAGACTCTGGAGAAACGGGTTGCTTCTAGGACTAGGGCATACGACCCAGGGGAAGGCATCGCTTCCGGGTGGTCGGCCCTACTCCAACTGATAGGCTTCTCGGACCAATGCATGAACTCTGGAGTGTTGGAGGCCACTGCTTGCACTTCTTGTTGTTGTTGTCGTCTGCTGCGTCTGTCGTCGGCCACGCTGGTAAACACAACATAGGCTCTGTGTTCCTCCAGGTACTCATCTTGTATGGCGCCGACTGGCTGGGCCGCCAGCTGCTGGGGCAGAGGAGGCGGCGGTCCGGCAGGTGGAGGAGGCAGGAGTCCATCTCCCTTGGCGATTCTGGTGAGCCAGTGACACTTTCGAGTGGTGTGGTTGGACGGCTTCGCACCACTATGGAACTTGCAGGGTGCATCTAAGGTTTTCTCATAAGAGAAGGCAGGCAACCAATTGGACTTGCCGCCCTTCTGCCGCTTGGGGGCTGGCTGCCCTTCTGGCTGCTGATCCTTGACCATTGCCACCTGTCGGCTGGTGGAAGCCGGCTGGGTGGCCTTCCGCTTGTTATCACCTGGTTGCTTTCGCCGACTGGTGTCACCAGCTGGAGTCCGAGGGGCCTGAGGTGCCACCTTGCCGAACGCATCAACCAGGATTTCCGCCTTCATGGAGGAGTCGGCCGTGGCATGCTTATCGGCGATGACCAGCAGCTCATCGAGGGTTTCGGGCTCGTCGCAGAGGAGTTGATGCTTGAGGAGGGTGCCCTCTTGGCACCCGGCGGTGAAGTACTCGATCGCCTGCACCTCGTGCACGCCTTCACAGGAATTGCGCAGCTCGGTCCAGCACGTGAGGTAGTCGCGAGTTGACTCCGTGGGCCCTTGGACGCACAAGGAGAGCTGTCGGGGCTTGGGAGCCCGCTTGTAGGTGCTGGTGAAGTTGCGGATGAAGACCTCAGTGAAATCAACCCAACTGTTGATGCTGCGGGGTTTCAGGCTGTTGAGCCACGTCGGGTCGTGCCTTGAAGCATGAGCGGGATGTATTTCACGGTAACGCGCTTGTTGCCGTTTGCTATGCTGACGGCCGTGGAGTAGTCGAACAGCCAGTCCTCCGGCTTCACGGAGCCGGTGTACTTGGGCGTGTCTCACGAGAGGGTGAACCCCTTGGGGAAAGGCTCATCTCGGATTCAGGGGCCGAAACAGGGCGGGCCCAGCGCATCTTCTTCTTCAAGCGCCAGGGATCAGTTGAGACGATCGATCCGATGGCGAGCATCATTCTCTCCAACTCCCTGTCGACGGCCAAGGCGGTCGCCGAGTGTTGGATGCGTGACAAGAGGCGGAGTGGGGTACCTCGCTCCATGAGGCGGGGGAGGCGGCAGGTCGCCTTGCCGCTCTACTGCACGAGGGCGGCCGTCCTTGTCCCGCTCGATGGAGAGGCGCGTCCGACTGCGGCTAGCAGCCGGCTCGTTTCCCTTTCCTCAGCGGGCGGCACCAGTCGGTGTCCGGGAGGTCGCTCCATGATCTCGGCATGGGGGCGGCTCGTTGTTTCGTCCGGCTGGGACTTCAGTGCGGCAGGCGGCCTCGTGCTGCGTGGCGGCCGCGTCTAGGAGTTGCTGGACTCGCTCCGTCATGTGGCGGCGCTCGTCGCCGTCGTGTTTGTCTAGCTCATCCGTTACCGCGTGGGCGGCCCGGATGTTCTCCGTAGGCGTGGCGTAGACGGGGCGCTCTACCCCGAACATGCTGGCGATGGTCGCGCCATGCTGCCGAACCGTGTCGAGGCGGCTAGGCCCCCCAGGAGCCGGTGTGCCGCCTACAACCCGGTCCATCTCGCGCTGGTAAGCGTCCGAAAGCCGGCACATGCTGGCCAGGCGGCCAGCACTCTTGATAAGCTGGAGGCGGCGTGCCTCCAGCGCCTTAGCGTCCGCGCCCTCGGGAATGGGCGCCGTGAGGTCGCCCAGGGTGGCCTCGAGGGGATCTTGAGCACGCCCGTCCGAGTGCTCCTCGCTGTTGATGACGAGTACCTCCGTGACGGTGCTCCCGCCACTGTGCTCGCGAGGAGGTGGCTCATCATAGACCACCACGTTGGTGGGGAACGCGTCGAGCGACGCCGTGTCGGAGTCGACAATCATCGGATCGGTCGAGCCAACGGACTCCAGGTCCACAACAGGCTCGCTCGTGACATGGAGCTAGTCGAGGAGGCTGACGAGGCGGCTCTCAGGGCAGCTAGTGCCCGCGTCGGAGGCCGGCTCATCGAAGAGGTCGATCTCGCCGACGAGGTCAGCGAGGCAGCTCGCCGTGCATGCGATCTCCGCACCATGCAGCGCTTCAAGGCTGACGCCGTCGGGCGTGCTGGGCTGGCTTCGCTCGCAAGGAAGGAACAGGGTTCCCGTCCAAAGCAGATTTCCGGGAGATGGTGCACCTCGCCCCATGGTGAGTGCCAAATATCGGGGGTTGGGTGCGACATATGCCAATGGATGGCTTATCATGGTGGGAGTGAGTGGAACGTCGCCGGTGCCTGGAAGTGAGATAAGGCGTAGACACGAACGCCGGCGTACTTTACCCAGGTTCGGGGCTCTCCTAGGAGATAACACCCCTAGTCCTGCTCTGCGGGGTCACTGCATGATCACTAAGGCACAAGTGATACAATGGTGCTCCTTGAGCTGTGTGCTAGAGGCAGAAGGAGGCAAGGCTAGGTCTCTTCCTACTCTAGGGGAGTGGCTAGTTCTAATGGAGTGGGAACCCTTTGCATGGGTGGCCTGGGGGGTTTATATAGGCCTACCCCCCAGGGGTACAATGGTAATCTGGCGGCTCTTTGGGCCGGCTATCGTGTCTCCAGCCTCCGGCTTCTCCGCCCGACCGCCGGGCCCGCCGCTGGTGGGCCCCGCCCGATCGTTGGTGGCTACTATCATAGCCATGTCGTTGGTGACGGGGGCTTGGTCATCTTAGCGTGGCTACAGTCCCGCCGCCTGGTGGGAGGCCACTATAGCCACACCTGGTCTTATCAGCTTAATGGTGTGCTCGTCTCGGGACAAGGGACGGCCGCCTGCTGGAGGCCGGCCCCTCTCGAATCCGCCTGGTCGAGCTTCCACCGTCTTCCTTGGGCTCACTGCCCGATAGGGCCTGCCTCTGGCAGGCCGTACCGACAGGCCGTCGTGGGGAACAGGGCTCCACCTGCCCGGAGCGATGTCAGGGTAGATACGGCACGGTGCTCCGTCATGCGGAGATCTCCGTCTGTACGGAGCACTGTAGCCACGCCTGTCTCGAGCGTGGGAGGTGACGTGCTTAACTATAGCCATGCTTTGACTTGTACTCTCGATGGGGGCTCGGCCGTACCGTAGTCGTGAGGTGGCCGCCTGTCCGTTGCCGCCCTCTCCGGAGGGCGACCGCCAGGGACCGGTCACTGGGAGCGTCATAGACTTGGGTCGGCTGCCCTCTGGCAGCCGACCGCTGAGCCAGCCGGCCCCAGAGGGCGGAGCTTCAACTCGGGGTCCAGCCAGGCGGAGCTGGCCCAAAGTCTTGATAAATCCAGGGACTCGGGTGAGCCTACCCGTGGCCCATTACTCCAACACTCTTGTTGGGAGACAACCCAATACTTATCCTTACTGTTTTTGTGTGTCCACATGATTATGCTACTGTAGTAATCATGTTTTATAGCTTTTGTTTCAATAAAGTGCCAAGTAAGACCTTCAGGATAGCTTACGGTGATAGTTGTGTTGATCCTGCTAAAAATCAGAAACTTTTGCACCTAGTAAATTAGTTTTATTAATTCACAGAAACGTGCTTCTGATCTGATTATTTTTTCTCTGGATTGGTACACAAATTTCTCAGGTCGTCCTAATGTGGTAGAATTTTGGGAGTTCCATAAGTATAAGTTGATATAGATTACTACAGACTGTTCTGTTTTTGACAGATTCTGTTTTCTATGTGTTGTTTGCTTATTTTGATGAATCTATGAGTAGTATCAGAGGGTATGAACCATACATAAGTTGAAGTACAGTAGATATTACACCAATATGAATTTATAATGATTTAATTACAGTACCTAAGTGGTGGTTTTATGTTCTTATACTAACGGAGCTTACGAGTTTTCTGTTGAGTTTTGTGTTGTGAAGTTTTCAAGTTTTGGGTAAGGATTCGATGGACTATGGAATAAGGAGTGGCAAGAGCCTAAGCTTGGGGATGCCCAAGGCACCCCAAGGTAATATTCAAGGACAACCAAGAGTTTAAGCTTGGGATGCCCGGATGGCATCCCTCTTTCGCCTTCGTTCATCGGTAACTTTACTTGGAGCTATATTTTTATTCACCACATGATATGTGTTTTGCTTGGAGCGTCATTTTATTTGTTAGTATTTACTTGCTGTTATTTAGAATAATGTTTTGCATCTTTTGTTTCAATAAAAAAGTCAAGGATAGCCTTTGCCATGCTTATTTTGCTAGTATACATGTTGCTGTTTAAAAACAGAAAGTTTACCGCTGTTGCAGAAATTCCCTAGAAAAGTCAGAGCATGATATAATGTTGAAACTTTTTGCATAATGATCTCTGATAAATTTATTACAGTAGTAATTTTATTTCATAATTTTTGGAGTTAGGGAAGTTTGATGAATCTTGCATTCTTTACAGACTGTACTGTTTTGACAGATTGCTGTTTTGGTTGCATTGTTTGCATATGTTTGCTTGTTTAATGATTCTATTTGAGGATAGGAGTATTAAATATGCAGAGGAATTTAGTATTAAATGTTGAATAATAATGTTAGTGATTTGTTACAGTAGAAAATGATAAGGTTTTGCATTGGTTTATACTAACCTATCTCACGAGTTCTTGTTGAGTTTGTTGTGAATGAAGCTTTTGATAAAAAGAGAAACTAGACACAAAAAGCTCAAGGTTGGGGATGCCCAAGGCACCCCAAGATATTATTTCAAGAAGTTTCAAGCATCTAAGCTTGGGGATGCCCCGGTAGGCATCCCACCTTTCTTCTTCAACAACTATCGGTTAGTATCGGTTGAGCCTAAGTTTTTGCTTCTTCACATGAGTTGTGCTATCCTTGCAATGTAGTTTTTTTAGCTTTGCTTGCTATTTGAATAAAGTACCAAGATCTGAAATTATTAAATGAGAGATAGTCTTCGCATAGTTGCA
The DNA here is from genome assembly GCA_021437245.1 of Aegilops speltoides. Taxonomy (NCBI): domain Eukaryota; kingdom Viridiplantae; phylum Streptophyta; class Magnoliopsida; order Poales; family Poaceae; genus Aegilops; species Aegilops speltoides. The sequence continues at coordinate 352,761,111 of CM038147.1, forward strand.
TAATTATTTGGCTACTCATTGACCTTCACTTATATCTTTCAGAGTAGTTTTTGTTATTGCTCTAGTACTTCACTTATATCATTTAGAGCATGGTGGTAGTTTTATTTTTAAGAAATAGATGAACTCTCATACTTCACTTAGATTATTTTGAGAGTCGTTAATAGCATGGTAATTTGCTTAATATTAATATACTTGGTATTCAAGATATGTGAAACTTTCTTTTGAGTGAGTTGAATACTAAGATAAGTTTGATGCTTGATAATTGTTTTGAGATATGGAGGTGATAATATCAAAGTCGTGCTAGTTGAGTAATTGTGAATTTGAGAAATGCTTGTGTTGAAGTTTGCAAGTCCCGTAGTATGCACGTATGGTTAAAGTTGTGTAACAAATTTGAAACATGAAGCGTACCTGGCTTGTGCATCCTTATGAGTGGCGGTCGGGGACGAGCGATGGTCTTTTCCTACCAATCTATCCCCCTAGGAGCATGCGCGTAGTACTTGATTTTGATGACTTCTAAATTTTTGCATCCTTATGAGTCCATGGATTATACGCACTCTCACCTTTCCGCCTTTGCTAGCCTCTTCGGTACCGTGCATTGCCCTTTCTCACCTTGAGAGTTGGTGCAAACTTCGCCGGTGCATCCAAACCCCGTGATACGATACGCTCTATCACACATAAACCTCCTTATATCTTCCTCAAAACAGCCACCATACCTACCTATCATGGCATTTCCATAGCCATTCCGAGATATATTGCCATGCAACTTCCATCATCATCATCATGACATACATTACTTTTGTCATATTGCCATTGCATGATCATGTAGTTGACATCGTATTTGTGGCAAAGCCACCATGCATTATTTTTCATACATGTCACTCTTGATTCATTGCACCATCTCGTACACCACGGAGGCATTCATATAGAGTCATATCTTGTTCTAAGTCTCGAGTTGTAATCCTTATGTTGTAATCAATAGAAGTGTGATGATCATCATTATTAGAGCATTGCCCAAACAAAAAAGAGAAAGGCCAAAAGAAAAAAGAAAGGCCCAAAAAAATAAAAAAAAATAAAAAGGGCAATGCTACTATCTCTTTTTCCACACTTGTGCTTCAAAGTAGCACCTTGTTCTTCATGTAGTGAGTCTCATAAGTTGTCTTTTTATACTAGTGGCAATTTTTCATTATAGAACTTGGCTTGTATATTCCTACGATTGGCTTCCTCAAATGCCCTAGGTCTTCATGTGCAAGCGAGTTGGATGCACACCCACTAGTTTTCTTTTGTTGAGCATTCCCTACTCCTCATGTTGACATCAATTGATGGGCATCTCCATAGCCCGTTGATTATCCTCGTCAATGTGAGACTTTCTCCTTTTTTGTCTTCTCCACACAATCCCCATCATCATATTCTATTCCACCCATAGTGCTATATCCATGGCTCACGCTCATGTATTGCGTGAAGGTTGAAAAAGTTTGAGATTATTTAAGTATGAAACAATTGCTTGGCTTGTCATCGGGGGTATAGAAGTTGGGAACATCTTTGTGTGACGAAAATGAAGCATAGCCTAACTATATGATTTTGTAGGGATGAACTTTCTTTTGCCATGCTATTTTGAGAAGACATGATGGCTTTGATTAGTATGCTTGAAGTATTATTATTTTTATGTCAATATGAACTTTTGTCTTGAATCTTTCGAATCTGAATATTCATGCCACAATTAAGAAGATTTATATTGAAATTATGCCAAAGTATCACTCCGCGTCAAAAATTATCTTTTTTTATCATTTACCTACTTGAGGACGAGCAGGAATTAAGCTTGGGGATGCTTGATACGTCTCCAACATATCTATAATTTTTTATCGCTCCATGCTACTTTATCTACTGTTTTGGACTATATTGGGCTTTATTATCCAATTTTATATTATTTTTGGGACTAACCTATTAACCGGAGGCCCAGTCCAGATTTGCTGTTTTATGCCTATTTCAGTGTTTCGAGGAAAAGGAATATCAGACGGAGTCAAAACGGAACGAAATCAACTAGAGAAGTTATTTTTAGAAGGAAAGCCACCCGATGGACTTGGAGTGCACGTCAGGAAAGAAGGGAGGTGCTCACGAGGGTGGGGGGCGCGCCCCCTGCCTTGTGCCCCCCCTTCGATCCATCGACGTACTTCTTTCACCCATATATACCTACATACCCTAAAACTTCCAAAACAGAAGATAGATAGGGAGTTCCGCCGCCACAAGCCTCTGTAGCCACCAAAAACCAATCGGGGCCCCATTCTGGCACCCTACCGGAGGGGGATCCCATCACCGGTGGCCATCTTCATCATCCCGGTGCTATCCATGACGAGGAGGGAGTAGTTCACCCTGGGTGAGGGTATGTACCAAGAGCTATGTGTTTGATCTCTCTCTCTCTCTCTGTTCTCTCTCGTGTTCCCTCTATGGCACGATCTTGATGTATCCCGAGCTTTGCTATTGTAGTTGGATCTTATGATGTTTCTCCCCCTCTACTCTCTTGTGATGAATTGAGTTTCCCCTTTGAAGTTATCTTATCGGATTGAGTCTTTTATGAGAACACTTGATGTATGTCTTGCCGTGATTATCTATGGTGACAATGGGATATCATGTGCCACTTGATGTATGTTTTGGTGATCAACTTGCGGGTTTCGTGACATTGGGAACCTATGCATAGGGGTTGGCACACGTTCTTGACTCTCCGATAGAAACTTTGGGGCACTCTTTGAAGTACTTTGTGTTGGTTGGATGAATCTGAGATTGTGTGATGCATATCGTATAATCATGCCCACGGATACTTGAGGTGACAAGGGAGTATCTAGGTGACATTAGGGTTTTGGTTGATTTGTGTCTGAAGGTGTTATTCTAGTACGAACTCTTTTATAGATTGATCTGAAAGAATAACTTTGAGGTGGTTTCGTACCCTACCATAATCTCTACGTTTGTTCTCCGCTATTAGTGGCTTTGGAGTGACTCTTTGTTGCATGTTGAGGGATTGTTATATGATCTATCTATGTTATTATTGTTGAGAGAACTTGCACTAGTGAAAGTATGAACCCTAGGCCTTGTTTCCTATCATTGCAATACCGTTTACGCTCACGTTTACCACTTGTTACCTTGCTGTTTTTATTATTTCAGATTACAAAAACCTATATCTACTATCTATTTTGCACTTGTATCACCATCTCTTCGCCGAACTAGTGCACATATACAATTTACCATTGTATTGGGTGTGTTGGGGACACAAGAGACTCTTTGTTATTTGGTTGCAGGGTTGCTTGAGAGAGACCATCTTCATCCTACGCCTCCTACAGATTTATAAACCTTAGGTCATCCACTTGAGGGAAATTTGCTACTGTCCTACAAACCTGTGCACTTGCAGGCCCAACAACGTCTACAAGAAAAGGTTGTGTAGTAGACATCAGACACCTACTGAAATATCTTTGCAAATGGCTGATAAATCAACTGTCATACCTGTCGGTATTTGTGAGGATGTGCCTGTTGTGGTTGCAAATGTCACTATCTTAACGGACTTTGTTATTCTTGATATCCCCGAGGACGATAGTATGTCGATTATCCTTGGTAGACCTTTTCTGAATACTGCAGGGGCTGTTATTGATTGCAACAAAGGCAATGTCACTTTTCATGTTAATGGTAATGAGCATACGGTACACTTTCTGAGGAAACAATCTCAAGTTCATAGCATCAATTCTATTGGAGAAGTTCCAACTATCATTATTGGAGGTTTTGAATTTCCTCTTCCTACTGTCAAGAAAAAAATATGATATTCTTATTGTTGGGGATTTTCATATCCCCGTTGAGGTAACTTGTGTTATTCGAAATTTCTCCGGTTTCGTGTTATTCGGAATGAGTTTGTTAACAAGACTTGATCAACCTTGTTAGTGGATTCATTTTGATGATCATAAGATGGATGAAACTAGAAGGCACAACCTTCTGTACCCTCTTTTTACTTTCTGTTATTTAGAATAAATAAAGCAAAAATAGTATTATTTGTCTGTTTTCTGAATTATCCGTGCAATAAAAAATATCCCGAAAATAAAAGTGCTCCAAATGCCCTTCAAATTTAGTATGATTTTTATGGAGTATTTGAGGATTTTAGGCATCGAAATCACTTCAGGAGGGCAAGCACCGAGCCATGAGAGTGGAGGCGCGCCCCCCCTGGCGCGCCCTGCCTCGTGGGCCCTGGTGGCCCCCTCCACTTATGCCAGCACCCACACACTTCATCTTCTACCCAAAAATCCCCATCCAGCTCAAGCACGAGTTCTAGCTCATTTTGCTGCGATTTTCGATCTCCTTGCTCAAAGCTCCATTCACAAAACTGCTTTGGGAGATTGTTGCTTGGTATGTGACTCCTCCATTGGTCCAATTAGTTTTTGCTCTAGTGCTTTATTCATTGCAAATTTTTGCTGCATACGTGACCATGTTCTTGAGCTTGCATGTTAAATTTATGAGGTCCCAAGCAATTCCAATGCATGATATAGGCTCTGGGCACTTGTAGGAGTAGTTGCTACCAATCTTGTCTAGTTTTATTCATTTTTATTTTGAAGTTACTAAAATTTCAGAAATTTTTCAGAAAAAGAATTATGTTTAGGAGAATGTACAAGGTGGTTCCTCGGTGAAGAAAGGGCCCAGGATTGCTATACGTGAGTAAGATGTTGAATTACCGAGGGACGCGGATGTACGAGCTTGTGAGTGGCCATCCGATGATTTTATGGTCGAAGCAGGCTTTAAGGAGGAATTTGATGCGTATATGCATAATGCTGAGCTGGAGGACTTCTTACAAGATAAGTGTCCTTAGTACTATCAATTGACTGATTCCTTTGTGCGGAGGTTTAAATATAACTGTATGCATAATTATCCTAGTGTCATATTTGATATTTATGATACATCTTATACCATGGACCTAGAGGATTTTACAACTGCTTGCAAACTTCCGCAGTGGGGTAATATTAATGATCCTCACAAATCTGAATTTAGAGATTTCCTTGCTAGTATTACTGTGGGAGAATCTAAGGATATAGCACAAGCTACCATAGGGAGCATTCATTTTCCTGCTATACATTATTTTGCTCTCTTCATTGGTACATGCATTAACGGTAAAGATGAAGCATGTCACATGTGTGTCCCTGATCTGTGTGTCCTCAAGAGTGCTATGTTAGGTTATAAAGGTTATAACTTGGGGGCAATAGTTGCACGCAGGTTGCAGAATAATAGTAGAAAGGGAAATTTATTTGGAGGAATTTATGCAACCCGTGTGGCTAATTTTCTTGGTATAGCCCCACGAGAGGGAGATATGATGATACCTCCTGTTTATTTGGATAATGAAGCTATGGTCAATCATCAATTTCTTAGGAGGAATGAACAATTCCTCCATTATCAACTAATCTATAACAGACACAATGTCGTCCATGTTACTCTTCCTGCTCCTCTCCTTTTTGATTATCAGGCAAAGGAAGATATGTTGTCACCGGGGAGGAAGCAGCTGAACACGAGGGGAGAGCGGAGCAGCTCGCCAACATGCCGCAGCTCAGGAGGCGGCTACTGCTGTAGCTCAGTACGACCCCAGCTACAACTACGGATATCAGCCAGGCGGTCCTTGGTACTAGACCAACTTAGGCCAAAAGCCTAAGCTTGGGGGAGTACGTATTTCTCACCGACTTTACATTCATGTTCACACACTAGTCATCGGTGCTCATACTCTTTCATTGTATTATCCATGCTAGTTTAATTTCCTTTTTCTAGTTTTCTTCTTGTGTGTTTGATAAACGTTAAGAAAAACAAAAAATTAGTTAGTTTAATTTCCATGCTTGTAGTAGAAATTAAAATGAAAACCCCAAAAGATTTCTCGTTCTTCTTCTTGCTTGTTGGGAGCTTTCCCGTGTAAATAGTTTTATTTTCTTTTCTTTCCTTTAGGGGTCGAGAAGACCATATTGAAAATGCTTAGTGGCTCTCATATGCATGATTGTTTATTTAACTTAGAGCCTATATTACTTGGCTTCTCTCTTGAGTTGAATGCTTGCAGATTCCAGCTTAGTCCAATGCACGTGCACTCTTATTATTATACACATCATTCGGTCGTGCAAGTGAAAGGCAATAATGACGATATATGATGGACTTATTGAGATGAGAAAAGCTGGTATGAACTCGACCTCTCTTGTTTTTGTAGATACGATGAGTTCATCGTTTCCGATTCAGCTTATTATGAGGTAAACATATTTGCCATGACATTTAGAGATTATAGTCACTTGTGCCATGCTTGATTAGCTATGAGTTATAATGGTTTACTTTGCGTGCCAACATGCTATTAGAATGATTATGATGTGGTATGATGGGATGGTATCCTCCTTTGAATGAATTGAGTGACTCAACTTGGCACATGTTCACGCATGTAGTTGAAACAAATCAACATAGCCTTCATGATATTTATGTTCATGGTAGATTATATCCTACTCATGCTTGTACTCGTTGTGAATTAATTTTAATGCATGTTTATGACTGTTGTCGCTCTCTCGGTTGGTCGCTTCCAGGTCTTTTGCTAGCCTTCACATACTAAGCGGAATACTGCTTGTGCATCCAAACTCCTTAAACCCCAAAGTTGTTCCATATGAGTCCACCATACCTTCCTATATGTGGTATTTACCTGCGCTCCAAGTAAATTTGTATGTGCCAAACTCCAAACCTTCAAATGAAATTCTTTTTGTATGCTCGAGCAGCTCATGTTACAACTAGGGCTGCCTATATCTTCCATGCTAGGTGGGTTATTCTCAAGAGGAGTGGACTCCGCTCCTCATTCACAAGAAAGGGCGATGAAGGGATGCCCATCCCATGATCCAAAAGATCAAAGCAAATCAAAATAATTAAACAAAACTCCCCCAGGGCTGTTGTTAGTTGGAGGCACTCGTTGTTTCGAGCAAGCCATGGATTGATGCTTGTTGGTGGTTGGAGGAGTATAAACCTTTACCATTCTGTTTGGGAACTGCCTATAATGCATGTAGTATGGAAGATACAGCCATCTCATAGTTGTTGCGTTGACAGGAAAAGTATGCCGCTCAAAATGTTATTCAATCTCTATTTTAAAATCGAGCTCTGGCACCTCTACAAATCCCTGCTTCCCTCTGCGAAGGGCCTATCTATTTACTTTTATGTTGATTCATCACCCTTCTTATTAAAAATCACCAGCTGGAGAGCACACTGTCATTTGCATTCATTATTATTAGTTTATATTGGGTATGACTTGACTGGATCTCTTTTACCATGAATTACAATGTTTAGTCAGTCCTTGATCTTTAAAGGTGCTCTACATTTATGTTTTGCAGTCTCAGAAAGGGCTAGCGAGATACCATTTTGTTATATCATGTTATGATTGTTTTGAGAAAGTGTTGTCATCTGAGTTTTATTATTATGGCTCGCTAGCTGATTATGCTATTGATATGAGTAATTGTGAGACCAAAGTGTTATTGTGAGTATGGTTAGTTCATAATATTTGCTGAAACCAGAATGATGGCTTTGCATGTTTACAACAACAAGAGCAAACAGAGTTTGTAAAAGTTTTTCTTTATCACTTTCAGTTTATCAACTGAATTGCTTGAGGATAAGCAAAGGTTTAAGCTTGGGGGAGTTGATACGTCTCCAACGTATCTACTTTTCCAAACACTTTTGCCCTTATTTTGGACTCTAACTTGCATGATTTGAATGAAACTAACCCGGACTGACGCTGTTTTCAGCAGAATTGCCATGATGTTGTTTTATGTGTAGAAAAGAAAAGTTCTCGAAATGTCCTGAAAATCCACTAAGGCACTTTTTGGAAAATATAAAAAATACTGGCGAAAGAATCAAGACCAGGGGGCCACACCCTATCCACGAGGGTGGGGGGCGTGCCCCCTCCCCCTGGGCGCGCCCCTGTCTCGTGGGCTCCCTGGACCTCCACCGACCTCAACTCCAACTCCATATATTCACGTTCGGGGAGAAAAAAAATTAGAGAGAAAGTTTCATCGCGTTTTACGACACGGAGCCGCCGCCAAGCCCTAATCTCTCTCGGGAGGGCTGATCTGGAGTCCGTTCGGGGCTCCGGAGAGGGGGATTCGTCGTTGTCGTCATCATCAACCATCCTCCATCACCATTTCATGATGCTCACCGCTGTGCGTGAGTAATTCCATCGTAGGCTTGCTAGACAGTGATGGGTTGGATGAGATTTACCATGTAATCAAGTTAGTTTTGTTAGGGTTTGATCCCTAGTATCCACTATGTTCTGAGATTGATGTTGCTATGACTTTGCTATGCTTAATGCTTGTCACTAGGGCCGAGTGCCATGATTTCATATCTGAACCTATTATGTTTTCATGAATATATGTGTGTTCTTGATCCTATCTTGCAAGTCTATAGTCACCTATTATGTGTTATGATCCGACAACCCCGAAGTGACAATAATCGAGATACTTCTCGGTGATGACCATAGTTTGAGGAGTTCATGTATTCACTATGTGCTAATGCTTTGTTCGGTTCTCTATTAAAAGGAGGCCTTAATATCCCTTAGTTTCGCTAGGACTCACTGCCACGGGAGGGTAGGACAAAAGGTGTCATGCAAGTTCTTTTCCATAAGCACATATGACTATTTACGGAATACATGCCTACATTACATTGATGAATTGGAGCTAGTTCTGTGTCACCCTATGTTATAACTATTACATGAGGAATCGCATCCGGCATAATTATCCATCATTGATCCATTGCCTACGAGCTTTTCACATATTGTTCTTCGCTTATTTACTTTTTCATTGCTACTGTTACAATCACTATAAAACCCAAAAACATTACTTTTGCTACTGTTACCTTTATTATCATACTACTTTACTACTAAATACTTTGCTACAGATACTAAATTATCCAGGTGTGGTTGAATTGACAACTCAACTGCTAATACTCAAGAATATGCTTTGGCTCCCCTTGTGTCGAATCAATAAATTTGGGTTGAATACTTTACCCTCGAAAGCTGTTGCGATCCCCTACACTTGTGGGTTATCAGTGACACCACTCTTCAAAAGCTAATAGACGATGTGTTGATGATGAACTCCTTGCTCTTGTACTTCAAATCATAGTCTTCCCAACACTCAACTCTCTCTCACAGATTTGGATATGGTGGAAAGAAGATTTGAGTGGAAAGCAACTTGGGGAAGGCTAGAGATCAAGATTCTAGTGGTAGGGTTGGAATGTCTTGGTCTCAACACATGAGTAGGTGGTTCTCTCTCAGAAAATGAGCAGTGAAAGTGTAGACACGTTCTGATGGCTCTCTCTTGAATGGAGAAGGGGGGTGGAGGGGTATATATAGTTTTCACACAAAATCCAACCGTTACACACATTTGACCCAACTCAGTCAGACCGAATAGAAGAACTCGGTGAGACTGATTTAGTTCAAAATGTGAACGTTAGGAATCTCGGTGGGACCGAAATGATCAACTCGGTGTGACCGATGTGCTAGGGCTAGGGCAAAACCTTATCTCGGTGAGATCGATTTTAGCAAAGATCAAACAGAGAGCTGGTCAAGCAAACTCGGTGGGACTGATCGCTCATTTCGGTGAGAACAAAATGTTACAAAGGGAAACAGAGAGTTTGCAAGGCCATCTCGGTAAAACCAAGATCCGTATCGGTGTGACCAAATTGTCTAGGGTTTCTGGCAGTGGCTATGTCAACTGAACTCGGTGGCGTCTTATAGATCAAATCGGTGAGGCCGAGTTTGACTTTGTGTCTTGGACATATTTGGAGTGGGAAAGTGGTTGAGGGTTTTGGATCAATATCACTAAGAACTTTCAGCAAGTAGACCATTAAGCAACACCTCATCCCCTTTTAACAGTATTGGCTTTCCTATAGACTCAATGTGATCTTGGATCACTAAAATGAAAATAAAGAGTCTTGAGCTTTTGTCAATCTTTGTCTTTTAGCATGTTGAAGGGGTTCCACATCCTTTTGTCCTTGCCACGCCATTGTGAACTCATCTGAAATACACTAGGTAAAGGTATTGGTCCAACAAGAGATATGTTGACATTAATTACCAAAATCACCCATGGAGCACTTGTGCTTTCCACAGCGAATCAACCTGTGGTTGAATGGTTAAAGGGGCAGTGATATCCCCAGTCCACCAGGGTTCAAGTCCTGGTGCTTGCGTTATTCCTAGACTTATTTCAGGATTTCTGGTGATGCACTTTCAGTGGGAGGAGACGTTCCCGTCGACGATGACGCGCCTACGGTAACTTCGTAAATCTCAAGACGATATGCTGGCTCAGTCTCTCGAAGGTGCTCATAGGGGTAGGGTGTGCATGCGTGCGTTCATAGGGTGAGTGTATGCGCGTATGTATGAGCGCTTGCGTCTACACTATGTTAAAATAACATGTTTTACATTTTTCAAATACAAGTTTAACATTTTCTGAATACATGATCAATATTTTTCTATACACATTTTCAACAATTTTCAAATGCTTTATTAACATTTTTAAATGATTGTTTGACATATTTCAAATACAAGATTAGCATCTTTTTAATACATGGTCAACATTTTCTCTATACACATCCTCAACATTTTTGAAATACAAGATTAACATTTTTAACACATGTTAAACATTTTTCCATGCAAATGTAATACTTTTTAAATGTTTAATTAAGATTTTTAAATGCAATATTAACATTTTTTAATACATGGTTAACATTTTTCTATACACATTTAACATTTCCCAAATGCTTGATTAACATTTTCAAATACTTGTTCAATATTTTCTTTTCAAATGCTTGATTAACAGTTTTATATACATGATAAAAAAATTCATCATTTTTTAATACATGATCAACAAGTTTTCTATACACATCCAACATTTTTTCCGAATGCTTGATTAATATTTTTCAAATACTTGTTAAATATTTTCTGAATAATTTCTCAACATTTTTCAAATGTTTTTTGTAGATTTTTTTCTGTAATATATATATTTATAATATTTTTAAAGTATAAACAAAAATACAAAAATGAAGCAGACAACCAAAACAGAAAAGTAAAAAATAGAAAAAAAGTCCATCTCAGTCACACCTTCAGCAAGGGTTCGTCCCCTCCCTGAACACGAGAAATAGGGGCGCCCTCAGGCGTTGGGCATCACGTCAGATCCAGTTATGAATGAAAAAGGAGGGGCATTTAAAGAAAAAAGGAGGGACATTTGGAGAATATTGCCAGATGTGCGCGGGCACCATGGTGACCGTTTAAAAAAACGTTTTTTAGAGCTCAATTTTTCTGAAACTTTTTGTAAACGCACACGCACACACATACGACATATGTGCAAAAATTTCATAACATTTTGCTTTCCCATGTGGTCTACAAACAAAGACAAATATGTATTTTGAAATGGGCTGGAATTTTTGTTTTTGGGCCGGAATTTTTTTTCCAGCTTACAAATTATTATTATTTTCAAAAAATAATTCCATGGATACTTAGTGAATACATACAAGTTTACACAGAATTATTTTCGATTTTTTTGAAACTTTTAAATATGTTTTTTTTAAAGGCCACCGCACACAAACTTCAAACTCGGGCATTTGGGCCCTATACAACGACTTTTCTTACTGGGTTGAAGCATTCCCGACGTCTAAGCAAAGGTCCAAAACCCCCCTCCGGGAAGCCCAAACCTCTCCGTCTCACTCACGCTCCCGAGTTCCATCCCCGCCGACCGCCGTAGCCAGCAACCACCGGCAGTCGCCGCCGGCGGCCCATGGCCACCCCCACCTCCACCTCCGGAGGAAGCGGGGCACGGCCGTGGCGTACCGCACTTCTCACCCTCCGCGATGAGTCAGTCGCCTCGCCCTCCCCTCCGGCCCTCCTCGCGCTCCTCCGCCGCCTCCTTCTGCCCCCCTCCTCGCCCTCCCTCGCGGCCTCCGCCGCCGCGCTCTCCCCTCACGAGGTCCTACCCTTGGCCCCGCTTGCTTACGTCCAGTTCGGTTTGGTTCTTGGTCTCACTGTCCGTGTGCTCGTTTGCAGGTGGGCTCGGATGTGGCGTTCCTCGCGGAGAAGGCCGCGGCGGTGGCCCCCTGTGCTGGCGCCGCCGACGCGCTGCGTGGCGTCTGCCACCTGGTAATGCTTCTGTGCTTCCATGCGATTGAGATCTCGTAGTGTGCGGTGGAATTCGCCCAATGGTTGCTTTAGATTCGGGGCTGTAATGTTAGCCAGATAGACGACCATTCTGATCAGTGACCTGCGTTCTGCTGGGGTGGTGTTGGAGTACGCGAAGTTCCGACAAATTGTGGACATGGATTTTCAAATGCTGATCATTATAAACTGGAATTTTGCTTTAGCGTGCAGTGCTTTTTAGCTGTAGCTGTGGTTGTCGCGTGCTGTTGGAGCTATAGTTTTACATTTTGCAGGACACAAATTGTGTACACCCTAGAATTCTAGTACAGTATTTACTATTAAGTGTAGTCAATTTGACAAAGAAGTTGAGACTGTTGTGTTGTACTACTTTGATTGTAACGATTTGTTTTCTTTATGTATTAATATACTGAAAATGCACCTGTGCAGATTCGTGAGGTCATGTGCAAGACAAATACGGAGATTGACTCTTCTGGCTGGCTTGCAGTGTTAACGTTTCTTCATGAGCTTGTGAAGTGTTCAGTTGAGGGTGCATGCCTTAAGGGTCACTGTGATAGGACATCTGCACTGAATACACTATCTGATTGTTTGCAAATTCTCAGGTTAGATTAGGATTATTTGATAGAATACTTAGCAATCACCTTCCTGTACTCCCCCCGCCCCCTCTGTACCAAGTATTAACAGCCTAGTTGATTTAACATTGTGGGATAATGTTTCATGGTTTGACAAGACTAAACTATCACTGAAATAAAAGTAAATGGTCCGTACTTACTTGCCTCAAGGGAAAATCTACTACAGTTTGGCCCCATATTATTGTTAATAAATGACTATTTAGATATGTGTCATTCTAATCATTTCAAAGGGAGTTCTTCCTTTGTTACATGTGATGCTGCACTTCCGCAAAGGCAATCTTTCATGCCTAATTTTGGGAATCGTGATGCACCACTGGTACTTTACCAAGGTTGCATGTCCTCACCAGTAAATTTATTATTGACCATTTCCCATCAGCACATTTGATTTGGTGTGAACTATCACCTGCACTTACTTTCAGCAATTTGCAGCCTATATAGTTTCCAGAAAACAGCAAATAAAACCAATCATTACCTCAGAATCGTCACTTGCTTTGTCGAGAACTGGTATAAGATTAGTGCTGATATTGTTGTTATCTTCCATAAATTTATCATTTGCACTGTTAAAAATATATTCAAGAAATGAGTATATACTGGGACAATATTGACAATATATGTGGTAAATAACACTAAATTAAGTTGTAGGCAGGCAAATTGCGAACTGTGCGTATATAATTTCCTCAAAAAAAAACCCTAATTTTTTAAAGACTGTCTCTAGCTCTACTGTATGATGGCATTTCCCATAGTGCATACATCAGGGTGGGAGCTCCCCCCTCTGAAACCGAGAACGGTACTGACTTCTCCCCTCCTAAGCCTTCCCCTCAAACACTGTTGCCCAAGGCATCTCATCCTCCCCTGGATCTAGCCATGTCGAGGGAGCAACGGAGGGAGAATCGTGAGTATGGGGGAAAAGGTGTGACGAAATTAATGTGAATGATGATTGATGAATGGTACAAATTGTTGGAGATGTGCCTCTAGTGTTGCCTTTGGATGAGGTGGAGCCCTTTGGGACGTACTTACGTACTTAAGTGATGAACTTCTGTAGATGCCTACGCAATCAGTTGTTGCAACGCATGTACACTAGCATCATTCACAGTTATTTGAAAGTCACCAGTCCTGGTCTTTACACCGCTCTTAATTGTTGCCTCCCCTTCCAGGTTTTTGAGCAAGGATCTTGGAAGATGTGGTTCATTAACTGAGAATTCACATGTACTCAGAGTTCTTATCTTGATCATATCATGCTTGCAAGCTGAACTGAACATGACAGATAAATCCAATGGTTCTGGCATTTCTTCCCACATTTCTGTATCAACGAATAATAAAAATTATAATACCTGGGATATGGAAATCTCTGCATTTTCGATGATGGAAGATATACTATGCAAGATTGCATCGAGTATGTCGGAAGTTTTATGGCAGTCTGTTGTTGAGGTCAGTAGTTTATGCCTCCTTTATTTTACATACTGCTTCATGCTGGGTATTTCGGTGACATAGCAAGTACTGTACCAGAAATTTGGCAGGCATTGTAGCATCTGATTTTGTAACATTGCAAGCAGCTTTACTACTTCTCCCATGATTGATTACCTAGACTTAGGCTGTCAGCTGATGATGCACTAGAAATGTAACATTAACAACCAAGCACAGAGTGGTGCTCACGTTCAAACACACACACACACACACACACACACACACACACACACACACAGAATGATGTGTGCTGTGGACATGCTATGTGGCAATGTTTCATATTCTGTTTCAACTCCAATCTCCTCCTTTGCACTCTGCAGGTCTTGAGAAAAGTTATGGACTCTGTGACAGCAAGGAACCTTATTATTGAGAGTAGCGTTATGTCAAGGTTAGTACTTCGGTTTTTTCATATATTGCTTTGAAATTAATGAAAGCTAAAGTCAAAGCTAAGCCTCACTGTCTTGCAGATTTTATACTTCCTTTCTTCGTTGTCTGCATTTCGTTCTTTCAGAACCGAAAGCTTCACTTTCAGGACATGTAAGTATACAAAGGAAATCCATTTCTGTGGTTATAGTACATATGATTTCTCTCTCTTTCTGATTGTAACATTGTGAATAAAACTTCAAGGTAGCAGGTTTCGTGGCAAATTTGCAAATGTTTTTTGTGTATGGGCTAAGGTCATCTTCGCCATCTGCAATAACTCCAAAGGAAAACAAAACAGACTCACAATCCAGGAGTTCTGGCCGTGGACGATATAAACCACCTCATTTACGAAAAAAGGATGGAAAAACAAATGATTCATTGGACGATCGAAGTTCAGATAGTGAATCTTCTCGATATGATTTAGGCTCTTCAGATTCAGATCTGAGCGATACTGATGGATATGCAAAAAATGGAGACCGTTTCAGGAGTTCGAAAGCTAGACTAGCTGCCATCCTTTGTATACAGGTATGTATCCATGCAACACATTCTAATTTCTAAACTAGATGTTCCCATTCTGAACTCTTACTCATGTATGAGCTCGTACAAGTTAGTTTTTTTTGTTACAACGAAGGTAAGATTGATTTCTTTTGTAGTCGAGCTATTGCTCTTTCCTTTCTTTTTGGAATGGTGGGTGGAGGGCAGCTTTTTAGATAAAGCTCATACTCCAATAAGACAAGCTAATTGATTCCTCTGCCCTATGCTAGTTTGAATTGTTAGTGCTATGGTTGTTCAGTTCTGTGAATTGAGTGACCTTTTGGAACACCAAAAGTTTGTAAATAGGAATATCTATACATTCAATTTGCTATCTGCATCCACCATGATCTGTGATATTTCAGTTCCTTCAAGTCTCTAACTGTTAAAAGACACTCTCATTTTCCTGTTGAACTTCTAATAGTCAGTTATTGGATATCTAATAATCTAAAGCAACACTAAATAATCATGATGCTCATGATATTCAAGAAGTTATCTGATTCTTGTTCTGAATTATTTAAGGATATCTGTCGTGCTGACCCAAAATCACTTACTTCGCTGTGGCCATTACTTTTGCCTGAGAACGACGTTCTCCAACAAAGGTAAACTCTTCCACGTGCAATCAGCATGGTATTTCTCATGCCTTCCTTATGATCATGGTATCATTTTGACGGTAGCTTTTGTTGCTACTTGCTTTTACAGGAAATATCGAGCTACTCTGATGACATGCTTGATTTTTGACCCTATAACAAAGGTACAAGTTTGCGATTATCTGCATCATTATTGTTTATATCATCTAGCTTTTCTGTTCATGCTACCTTCCATAATATGTGGGTACCTTGCTGCCATGCCAAATCTGCCTGTATTTTGAGCTGCAGTGACTGAAGACATTTAATTGCATAGGCCATTCTTGTGAGGAGATACACAACTACTCCCTCCGTCCCATAATATAAGAACGTTTTTCAAGCTAACATAGTTTGGAAAACGTTCTTATATTATGGGACAGAGGGAGTAGTATTTTTGTGAGGCCTTAATTGCATAGGCCATTATTGTGCAGGTGTGGTAAATATGCTGAAAACCCTGTATACAACGGAGGAAACTCCTGTATACAAATGGGGATATCACATGACTAATACTCCCTCTGTAAACTAATATAAGAGCGTTCAGATCACTACTTTTGTGATCTATACACTCTTATATTAGTTTACGGAGGGAGTACATGGAAAGGATATGCAACTCTTAACAATTCTGAGCTATCTTATTTATGGATTTTTTTTCCAAAACGAATAATGTTGTATTACATTTTTGCTACAAAGTGATCTGGACCCTTCATAATTTACATCCTTTATTTGCAAAATTCTTCTCTTGTTTGCATGGCGGTGTACATTGATTGATGCATGCCACAATATTGTATACCGTATATGTATGAATTATGGTCCCATCGGTTCAGCGCCTTTTCCATTTATAAGTTCCCGTGTATATGATGGACGACCTGACTTAACTATGTGCAGGTACGTGTTGAGGCAGCATCGACGATTGCTGCCATGCTGGAAGGGCAGGCCTTAGTTTTGACACAAGTTGCAGAGTATAAAGAATCATTGAAACTTGGATCTTTCACTACGTTATCTTGCTCGCTTGGTCAAATTCTGATGCAGCTGCACACAGGTAGGGGAGTTGCTGATATTTTATATTTCTATGGTCCAATATCTCGTGACTTTCTTCGACGAGAGGAATCCATTGTTGGTGACTTGTATCTGTAATACCCCAAATTCCTGGCCTTTT
Source organism: Aegilops speltoides (assembly GCA_021437245.1). Classification (NCBI taxonomy): domain Eukaryota; kingdom Viridiplantae; phylum Streptophyta; class Magnoliopsida; order Poales; family Poaceae; genus Aegilops; species Aegilops speltoides. The sequence continues at coordinate 352,778,094 of CM038147.1, forward strand.
TGAAAATTTCTGGTACTTTTGGGTCCTCACACTGTGCAACACACACACACACATCATCATCAAATAACGGGTTAGGTCTCCTTTTAGTTGTGAGTTTGTGAGACCACACGACCAGCGAGCACATCTGGTAATTGACAATAACAGCTTACATAAGTAGGATAAAGCAAGCTCAAGCAGTTAATAGAGGGTGCAATTGCACGAACATATATTTTCTATTGAGTTGGCAAGCCCCCCACATAGCTCACTTTTGGAGCAACTGGCTGGAGCATGAATTTAATATGGTATCCGAGCCAAGAGGTCTTGAGTTCAAGACCTTGCTAATGCAGTATTAAAATGGCCGATTCTGCGGCCTACATCAATCCCATGTCTACGGACCAAATAAGGCTAGACGTGAGGGGGGCGTTGAAATATATTGCCCGCTTCTCTCCATCAGTTCGGACTTTTGGTTGCGTTGGCTAGTGCATGAAGCTTAACATTATCTATATAACTTTCATTCAACAGCTCTGTATGCCTTACACATTCTTTTTTAATGTTTTATCCAAAGTTTACATGAAATTTCTTTTCCTGTTTGGCAGGTATGATGTTCTTGGTACAGCGTGAAACTCAAACTACATTGCTTGCAGCAGTGTTCAGAGTTCTCATCCTTCTGATATCTGCTACACCGTATGATCTAAATCCCAACCATGTATCTTGTTTCTCTAACTTGATATGCCATATAATTGATAATATGTTTGATGACCAGGTACCCTCGAATGCCGAAGGAGTTGTTGCCAACTGTCATTACAGCCATGTGCGGTAGATTATTAGACAGGAACTCAAATAAAAATGAACATTATGCTTTGCTGGTTAGTTTTTCAATATTATTTCTTTATTTAGGAACAATAGTTGTAGTTCTTACACCTTGCATGGGAATAACAACAGGTTAATGTTCTAAGTTGCTTGGAGGCAGCATTTGCAAAGGTGCCACCTTCTTCAGATGTCTTTGGAGTTCTCATTGATCACTGTGCAGGTTAGACCCTCTTAATTTCAAATTTCGTTGATATGGTCGCTTTATTCTCAGTCTTAATTTATATTAAAAAAAACTGCCGCACATTGCTGAACTTATTGTGTTGGAAGACTCCAGAGTTTATCATATTGAGAAACTGGTTTGGGTGGATACTTAGCTGTGACGTTTGTGTACCAATGTGAGCTTTTCAGGGCCATCACTTGCTCAGCAGAAGTCAAGTGTCGTAGTTATTCTTCTTCATTGTATAGAAGAGGAAATGCATTTCAGTGTTAGGTGTGGAGCTCTCCAGGCAAGTAATTATCCATTTATGCTTAAAGGTTGCTTTTGTATTTTCTTTTATCTTCAGCATGTGCTTGGATATCGGACTTGTAATACATGAGAAAGTCAGTTGCTAAGCTGACCATACAGTTTTAGCAGCAGTCAGTGCGTGCAAACATCAAATTGACTACTTGCTGACAGCCTGTATAGTCTATCTCACTAAGTAAGGTCAGCCGACCTATATGCACTGACCTCTAGTAATACTTCGCTAATAAGCAAAGGGCACATGGATTATAACTAATAAGGATCCCTCCAGCATAAACACTAGGGAACAACTATGGTTATTCTCTAAAGGGGAACTCTTATGGTCTGAAATCTATTTGTCGGGATACCTAACATATTTGTAATTAGCTAGGAGGAAGACTGAGCTTCCTGTTCTATCTTGTAATGCAGTTCTCCTTGATATTCCATGTATAGATTTATACTGCATAAATGATGTTGTTTCACCATTTGCATTAACAAGAGGCAAGCCTAGATAACCTATTAGAATGATATGCGCTTAACTAATATGATTATCACATAGATATACTTATTCATATATACTTATGACATGTACATTCAGTCATGGAATTGATCTTCTTGGCACGTTTCGTAGGGCATTTATATTCATTTTTTCAGTGTACATGCAAATGCTTCACAGGTTGACACATGTGGTAATATCCATTCCTTTTTATGTGTGCACAGGTGTTGAGATCAGTGGTTCATAATTACCCAAGCTGTGCAAACATCATTTGGGAAAAAGTTCGAGATATCGTTCTTGATTTATTGCAAACGGAGAGCTTTGAAGACCAAAAATGTGATGCTAACTTTGGGCCCCCTAAAGAAGAATTATCTACTAAAGGAAGATGTCTTGTAGCTGGTATTAAGGTAGAGTTTTCTGTAAATGCTTTAAAATATTGTGGACGAAACTATTTTATACTTCGGAACTTTACTTTTTCCCCATAAAGCTAAATAGATTTATTTTTTTACTTTTGCCATGAACTGGATAAAATTCATGATATTGGGTAAATTTCCATCCAACCTTGCATTCAACTTGGTTTTCCCTGTTTATTAGTTTGCTACAAATCACTTTACCTATCAATGTTTAGGTTTTATTTTTGTTAATAATATCTACAGCCTATAGGGTATAGTCCAGCTTAAGCTTCTGTAGTAAGCTCTGCTGGAGAAACTGTTTTAGCTATTCTTTTCAGCTTAAGCTTATTATATATGTTGAGATGTACAAAGTCTATAATGCCTCTGGACTCCAGTCTAATGCTTTACACATTAATGATAGATTGGCCACAAATCATGCATAATTCTGTAAAACTGGAGATTCACAACTCGTTCACAGAATGGATCCTGACATTATAAATCATTCATTACAAAATGAAATGTCCACAGAACAAGCTACAAAGTGCAATATAATATAAACATGAACTACCAATATACAATTACCACAAGCGCACATTAGGCATTGCATGAGATAACAATTCTTCACTCTGAACAAACATCAATCAACAACACTTGTAAGTATAATTTTTGGAATAGGCATGAATTGACGAAAATTGCTATTGTAGTTTTCTGGAACAAACATCAATTAGCGAACAAGCACTGATCCAATTTCGTATGTGCTTGTGCTGGATCTGGAGATGCTCGTGGGTGAAGGGCATTGCTTGTGGTGGACAGCGCTGGAGGTTGAAAGTCAGCAGGGGAGCAGGGGAGGAGGTGGGCTGGCCGTTGAGGACCAGAGAACATTAGGAGGTGGGAATTGTCGGCAGCGGTGTCGAGGAGGCAGCGGCGGCGAGTCAAAACCTAGGTGTTGTCACACATTAGAGAGAGATGCTTCGATCGACGAGGGGAGAGCTACTAGAGGAATCTCCACATGTGCTCTGGTCTGGGGGCAGGGGGTACGCAGTGGCAAGCCCCGGTAATTTCTGTATCATGTTGGATGGCAGTTCTGAGATGGAAGAGGTGGGAAGCTGGGTCTGAGGCTCTGAGCAGCTTCGTAGTATCAGCAGAGATTGGGGTGGGCTATGGGAAAAACTAATTAGTCGTTCTTTTTGTCTTAAGCTTCTGGGGGCTCTAAGCTGCTACAGAAGCTGAGAAGAAGTGGCCCAGTACCTGAAGTTGGATGTATCATCATCAATAACAACATAGCCTTTTGTCCCAAGTAAGTTGGGGTAGGCTAGAGATGAAACCCACCAGAAACCTGTGATTGTGAGAACCCCAAAAGAAGAGAGAGTACGTAAACAAAGTGAAAGAAAGTAAATTAAGGTTCTGGTGCATGGATTGCTGGTAAATTAAGAACTTGGATGTATGCTTAACCTTTTCTCCCAAGTCCCAACATAAGATGACTACTGGTTGAATGCTCTTGTTCATAGATGATTTTGTTGATTATCTGCTACATGACACCTAAATATTCTAGGCTCAGGTTCTTACAAACTTGGTTCTTTGGTTATGACATGTATGTAGCACCTGATCTTTTTTTTTTTTTGATTTTTCATCAGCTACTATGTTATTATTCAATCTGGATCTTAGAACCTAAAAGGCACAGACACGGCAGAAACAGCCGTATCGGCTAACAGGTACCGCGCAGGGGGGGGGGGGGGATGGGCGGCTGGGATACACAGTATCCCATCTTTTCTGAAAAAAAGGGGAAATAAATCGGGATACGGCGGATATGATGTGGACACGGTGGGGAGTCAGGAGCGAGCCTCCAGCAACCGCGCCGCCACTCAGCTCTCATCTCGATGGTCGCTAGCAAGGAAGAACATCCAGGTGGAGAGGAAGATTGGAAGGTGGACGCTGATGAGGAAGAAGCTCCAGGCAGGGAGAAAGATGTGGACTGCAGCCGCCAGCAAGGAAGAGGATTTGGGCTGATTTGAAGGCAGTGGTGGAAGCTGCCGATGAGCAAGAAGGTACAGGCAGCGGCGCAGTCATTTCATCTTCTCTCTGCAGCTCTCAGGCGGCTGGTGGAAAACATCACAGAAATGTGTGGGCTGGAGGAGCTGTGTAGTGTAGGATTTTCTGGAATTGGGCCTTATATGGGCTCTGAGTGGAGGGTTGTGTGGACTACTCACAATGTTTCATCTATAGAAATGAGGCAACATATATCCTGTACTAACTATAAAAAAGCTCTCATCTCAAAATTATCATCAAATCTTTATTACTTGCCGTTTACTTTTAAAACACTTTGCTGTATCCCCGAATGGCTGTTTTTGGAAAATGCTGTATCCAGTGTCCCCATACTAGTATCCCAGTGTCTGTTTTCCCGTGCGGTGCTTCTTAGCTTAGAATTGCCTTATTATGTATGTAAAATTAACCATCATGGTCATACTTAGTTTTGATCATTTATTAATGTGTTGTGATTTTGTTTGTCAGGTAATTGATGAGTGTCTGCGTGTTTCATCTGGATTCAAGGGTGCGGATGATCTCAAAGAGTGTAGATTGCTGGATATTCAGCAAATTTCAGACTGCACTGTAAATAAAAGTATTAAATCTGCGCCTCACTTTGAAATTGAAACCCCTGGACCATCACAAAACTGCTCTTTGGACATTACACTTGGAACCAACCGTTGGACTGAGGTGTTAGAAACTCATCTCCCTCGGGGATTATCACATGCCTCTGCTATGGTAATCTACCACCTCTAGAACCTGTGTTGTCCATGTATTATCGTATTAATCTGGAACGTGTAGTGGTTAGGCTTCATGTATTTCTCAATAATCTGTGGTGTTAATGCTAACTTATAAACATGATTTAGCAGATTAGTAACAGAATGCCTGCTGCCGTTTTAGTCAAAGCAGCTAACTAATGTATGTTTGAGTATTGTGTTGCCGTTTATGATCCTTGGTTCTAAATACAGCATGATATGCTTAGCCGTGTTGTTATCTTCAGATGATACTTTATGTCCCGTATGTAAGAAAATAGTTTTGTATTGCAACAGCACCATTAAATTTAGGGAGCATGTGCTCCATGAACCTGATGGAAATGCTTTTATGTATTGCTGAAAGTATTCCATTTTTTGAGTGTCTGTTTTTCCTGGACTAAATAAATTAACTGTTTGTTTCTAGGTCAGGACAGCATCACTCACATGTTTCGCGGGCATGACCTCTGATGTTTTCTTCTCCTTACCAGTAAACAAGAGAGATTATATGACCTCCTCATCTGTAAGTTTATTATTTATGTGTTTCATTATGTTTCCCTAACCTGTTAAAATTTCGTGAGTATCACAATTGTTGTTGTGTAGGTTCATGCAGCATTGAGTGATGCAGTTGCTACAGTGAGGTCGGCTGCATGTCGAGCCATTGGTATTGTTTCATGTTTCTCCCAAATATTGTCGAGGTAAAATTTCAGACTTTGGTTGCGCTGCAGTCTCAAGTAGTCAAGTGCTTATTTTGAGGTACTTGAATGATGATGACCAATAGTCCGTAACTCTTGTTTCCTTCTGCAGTCCTAGCCTACCTGGCGAGTTCATAAAAGCCATTGACTTCAATACACAAAATTCATCAACTCCAGTATGATATTTGTATCTCTCTCTTTAATGCTTGTGCACTGTTATTGTTTTTTTTCTTGTACTAAAATTTATCAAGTATTCTATGTGTAACATTGTCTCAATCTAAATGTTTAGGTCCGTATCACTGCCTCGTGGGCTTTGGCCAATCTTTGTTCTTCTATTCGTTTCAGAGCATTGGAACTACAAACAGATCCGACTGCAGGTATGTATTGCATATTGGTTGTTAGTTGGTTACAGAATCTATAATATAACGATACGGCATGCTTATCTTTCTACTATTTTTTCAACTGTAGATCTACTTGATAAATCAACAATTTCATTGCTGGTTGAAATTGCTTTGCGCCTAACCAAAGATGGCGAAAAAGTAAGCTTATCTTGTCAACTGATGTCTTTCTCTCTCTTTATTTTACATTTTCACTAGCCCAGATGCCTGTTTTAGGCTATTGAACAGCAAGACATTATTCAGTTGTAAATTGAAAAGAAAAGGAAGATATCTGTATATTTCTGTATCTAATGGTATCAGTGTTGTTGTTTTTATTTATGTTAAGGTAAAGTCAAATGCCGTTAGAGCCCTTGGATATCTGTCAAGGTTTATCAGATTCAATCATCATTGTGATGCAGTCGATGATTCAAGGTTGGTAATATTCTGCATGCATCATCATCATCAACAACAACAACAAAGCCTTCAATACTCTGTAGGCATCAATCATAATCTTTCTTAACTTGTTTCTTCAGCTTACAATTTTGTGGCTTCCATCACAGGAATTCAGTTTTCTATGGAGATCCTGTCTGTCTTCAAACAATAGTACAGGCTTTGATGTCTTCTGTCACTACTGGAAATGTAAAGGTACTGCAAGAAATGGTTCTGCACTTGTACTTAAAACAAACATCCATGGGCTGAATCTCTTGTTATTCACTCAACATTATCCTAGTTTCCGAGACAATTTATTGTGTCAAGGCGAGACTAAAAAAACATGTTTCCCTTGTTTTGTTCTAATGAGGAACACCTCAGTTAGCAAAGAATACAAGTTCAAGATTTTTTTTCCTTCTATTTTTCTATTATATGTGATTGTTGAATGTGGAGATGTTTTACATGAATAACTGCTTCCATTTCACTTGTCTTTTGTCATTCATACAGGTTCAGTGGAATGTTTGTCATGCTCTTAGTAACTTATTCATGAATGACACCGTGAGACTTTCAGAGATGCAGTGGTATGATTTGCACATGCAACATCTTCCAGTATTTTATTGAATTTCACAGAAACATTTATGCATCTTATCTGCTTTAGAATTCCCATTGTAGAAGCACCACATTCTTTCTTTATCTTCCAGAAGCATTTGAATGAAACGCATATGCTCTCCACCTACAGAAGGTGAAGCCCAATGTTTAAAGAGGCTATTTCGTAATATTCTAAATCTAATAAAGACAACCTTCACCCACATCTTCTATTTTCAAATATTCATCTTTAAGGAACTAATCAGTCAGAAATTTGGGCAATAGTTATTTCTCCCCATTGTCAACCTTGTCAATTGGAAGTACTATATGAGAAATCTACACACCTGGTACCATGATTGTACCTCTGTGAGTAACTGAGTACTCCAGCTTCATATGTTAGTGGTTCTGATTTCAGGTGTTTTGTATTACAGGGCATCAAGTGTTTATAGCATACTTCTACTATTACTCCGTGACTCAAACAATTATAAAATAAGGATGCATGCGGCTGTTGCTTTAGCAGTGCCAGTCACAAGGCTTGGTTAGTCCACTGAATGCTTTAATTGCGCCTTTGTTTAAGTTCTGATCATGCTTATTTTGCCAATACCATATCATGCCAAATTGCCAATGGATTAAAGCTTTCTGTCATTATTATTTAGATTGTATTATCCTGTGCTGCTTATTTCATTTCTTGGAGGTTCGTGTCTTGCCTGTGGTATCATTCTGCAACTGAATTCATGCTGCTGCTGGATGTGTAGATTATGGTAGCTCCTTTCCAGATGTTGTCAGAGGCCTCACACATGTTCTTGAGTCATTAAGTTCGAACAGTTCATCATCGCCTTCAAATTTCAAACACCGGGACAACCTTGAGAAACAGGTCAATGTTGTTCATCATCGCCTTATATATATATAAGTTTACTCCAAAACATGTTTCGCAGCATTGTTGAACCTTTGACTCCTTTTTACAGCTTACGTTTACTGCTCTGCATTTGCTTGGTTTTGTTTCACCGAAGGATGACCAAAGCCTGAAAGATTTTCTTATCAAGGTAACCGTCTCATGCCTGTGTGTTGTGTTTTCACTAATATGATGTATTTATCTGTCATAGTGTTGTTCAGAGGCAAATAACAGCCAGATCAGGTTGATATTTTGAGAATCTGGATTCATCTGTTTCATGAGCATGTTTTGGCCCTGTCATGTATGGAAATATCAAAACATAACCAACTCTGCAGTGTTCTTAACGATGCGATTTTTTGTGTCTGTTTCCTATTTATCATGAAGTCCTGGAAATGAACTCATGTGCTACGTCGATAGCACAAATTTTGGTACTATATTTGTCTATATTAGGACAGGCCTGGCGCAGTGGTGAAGTACTCCCCACTTGTGCCAAGAGGTCCTGGGTTCGACGCGGCCTCTCTGCACTGCACTGTGGAGGGTTAAGGCTTGTCTCGTATAATCGTTCCCCGGACCCCACCTTGTGTGGGAGCTTCTAGCACTGGGTTTGTCCTTTTTATATTTATCTATATTACTTTGTTATTTTAGTGAATATATTGCTCTTGTTTGTACACCTAAGATGTAGAAGAGCAGGTTTGTACTCTAGCCCTGTGTAATATGCATGCACTGAAGAAATACCCCGTAATATGTGGCTTAAATGCTTAATACTTTGACTTTTTTTGTAACTGAAAAACAGATATATTGTTCTGTTGCCCTATCTAATTCACGTTCATTTTGAGCAGAAGGCATCCTTTCTGGAAGACTGGCTGAAGGGTTTATGCTCAGCATTCAATAGTGCCGAGGACCAGCCTCAGGCAAGCGAGACCATAAATGACGAGGATGGTTTCAGCCCAAATGTGTCACAGAAAGTTATGTTATCTTCTGCTGTAGTGTCCTTGCTCAATGTATATACAAGTGGAAACCAGCAAGTTATTACTCAGAGATTTGAGCAATTGGCTAGAAGCACAGCGTGAGCGACAAAAATAAATGGTGGTCTCCACACCCATCAACGAGCAGCAAGATATTGGTCATCCACCTTAGAGAAGCCAACTCGCCTATCAATTGGTTCTTGAGGCTTCCAATAAAGCGAGGCAACCTGACCTGTACGTCAATACATTCCATGAAGTCGACGAAGCTGCTGAGTTGGGTGATTTCAATCAAGGGCAGCTCCTGGCAGCTAGCCAAGTAGTCGGTCAATGCAGAATTGCCTTGACATGTTGTATTCTAGTGTAAAAATAGTTGTTGAATTTCTTCCAGGTTTGGCCATGTTGTACATCGTGTTTACTTATGATCATTAGTGTGCATATACGGAGCAGACATATATACTGAAGGATTATTCGGCTAGATCAGTACTACAGATTAATAGCTAGATCAGTACTACAGACTGTAGTTCCATATAAACTGCAACATTATGGATTTGGCTTGGGTTGAATGCTTTGTTAGACCACAAGCATGATGATTTTGGATCTGTGAGCGCAACAGAAAATGAATGCCGGCCATTTCAGCTGGGGGTACCAACCGCTATAAATGGGGACGCACCATTCCCTTGTTCCAGTGTTTTAGTTGGTAACATTGGAGAAGCAGGGATGTTGGGTGCTATATGCTCTTGTGCACACTAAATGCCTTCCTGGATTTCAGTTGCCCTGTTTTGTTGGTAGATCAGGCAATGTTTAAAGGTGAATAGGTCACAAGTTGACAACAATGATGGCAACAGGAGGCAGCAGATGCCTGTTCCATCTTTCCAGGCAACAACTTTTGCCTGTGAGATTTCATGGACCTTGCTATAGGCTTTCTTTGACCTTCGAGGGGGCCACTTGGCTGCCCCATTTTCTCCTCTGTTCAGTTTGACTGGATCCAATAGGTTGTTGTTGTCACATGACATACTGCTATTTTTCTTCTCTTTAAATCTTTTTTTTTTTTTGCTGAAACTTATTGCGCTTCATTGCATCAATATTAGTCTGGGGAAGATGTGAATGAATATGGCATTTTTGCTATTTATCTTTTTCCCTTTCTAATTCCTCATGCACTGTTTCTCTCTTCCCAATAATAAATAATTCCAACAATTAAGTGCTTTAGGAATGTTGTAGTATTATATCATTAGCTGGCTAGTTGTTGATGCATCCCATGATCCTGATTGGTAGAAATTGAGCACGTAACCGGATTGTTTCAAATAATTGCTTGCATCCCCCACACAGGTCATGAGCCCTGCAGTATATACCATTGCAACAATCAATACGCCATCAAAAGCAACATGCACCCTAGTGCACGCGTACACTTCACAAGAGGATGGATGGTCCAACCAACGCCTTCCTTTTTTACATACAAGAAACAAAAAGACCACGTACAGTGCAAACGTTTACTCCACGGTCCGTAGGCTGCATGAGCAAAGTAGTAGCAGTAGTACTGGGAACATCTGGCCAAAATCACTGTTCTGACCTTGTCAGAAATCTTTAACACGAAATGACCTCTCTCGAAAATTATTTCACGATCTGACCCTTTTTAAAACACCAAATCTCGTGGCGTTACTGACCAAAGTAGAAACGCCGTACTATTCAGCGTTGCTAGCTGCCCACGTGGCAAGTCGAATGTGAGCCGCTTTGGTAGAAACGCCAGACACTCTGGCGTTGCTGTTGCACACCACAACGCCAAAGGCTGTGGCGTTGGCATCAAGGAGAATATGGCTGTAGGAGGGCTGCTGCCTTGCCTTGCCTTGCCGATAATGTTTGGCCATGGAAGAGGTTAGCATTGCTATTATTTTGCAGTCCATGTGCTAAATATATTAAATTAATCTCTTTCGGATTGTAGAATTTAATTAGATACTAAAATAATGGTTCGTTTATTTCTCGGCGTTCCTGCGGGTGATTGCGGTAGCCAGAGCAACTCCAACGCGGCGACCCATTTCGTCCATCACCGTCGGTTTGGGTCACCGCGGACAAAAGTGATGGCCCAATGCGCCGACCCATTTACGAAACGCGTCTGCTTCGTGTCCGTGTGGACCCATTTTCAGCCTAAATTTGTGCATAAATTGCGTCAGCGCGGATACAAAGCGGACGCGTCAGCGTGTCCTCTCGGTGTCCACCGCGTCCCCACATGGCAGCCTGTCAACTAACCCACGCTTCTTTATTAATGTCGATCGCAAACCGCGGGCCCATCGTCACTGACGGTAGGAAACCTTTTTAATCCGAGTGTGCGAAGGGAGGGGCGCCTCATCCTCTTCCACCTCCCGTCCCCATCTAGCCACCCTTCGTTCCGTGGGCTGGGCCGCGCCGACGCCATCGACCTCACCGCCCCCACCACGACGACGGGGACACCTCGGCGAGCGTCTCCTCCTCGCTTTTAGTTTAATTAAATGTTTTTAATTAATGTGACGTGGATTTAGGATTCTCGCCGCCTTTGTGGCGGCATTTATGTTTATTTAACATTTTAACTTCAAAATATTTGCGTAATTTATTTTTTCGCCATGACTCGAAAAATGGGTCTGCCAGCGATGCGCTTGCAAGTTACCGACCCAAACGTGAAAGCGAAATGGGTGTTGCTCTCACGTACAAAAACCGCAAGAGGTTGACCGACCCAAACGGGCAAAAAGCAGGCAAAATCGCTGTCCCTTTGGGTCGGCTGGTTGGAGTTGCTCTCACGTATAGAAACGGCAAGAGGTCGGCACAGTATCTGCGAAACTCAGGCTTTTCATACCTGAAGGTCAAAGTCTACAATGGGTACTACATGTTGTGCCTTGGTGGCTGACACATGACATGAGAGATTGGCGTTTTGAAGGACCAGGAGGGCAACGCTACAGACTTTGGTGTTGTGACGTGCAACAGCAACGCCAAGTGGTCTGGCGTTTCTACCAACGCGGTACAGTTTGGCGTTTTGACTTGCCACGTGGCCGGCTAGCAACGCTGAATAGTACGACGTTTCTACTTTGGTTAGTAACGCCACGAGGTTTGGCGTTTCAGAAAGGGTCAGATTGTGAAATAGTTTCTGAGAGAGATCATTTTGTGTTAAAGATTTCTGACAAGGTCAGAACAGTGATTTTGGCCAGAACATCTACACAACATTCCATTAACGACCAATTAATGGATACATGTAGTCACACATGTCACTCGATGGATCCTCTTCCTCCCTTACGGCAAGTTCAGGGTTTCTCTCTCTTTAATGACGGTGCCTCCTGCTTGGCGCCACACAAATTAATCTGTCGATGCACAAACCGATCTGGGTAGTACTCCCTCCGTCCGAAAATACTTGTCATCCCCTTTTATTCATTTTGATGACAAGTATTTTCGGACAGAGGGAGTAGCAGTTATAGGTCTAGATACATCCCCTTTTACCCATTTTGATGACAAGTATTTTTGAACGCACAAAGCGATCTGGGTAGTAGCAGTTATGTGCTCTATGGCTTAACTTCATAGCATGTTCTCTCCCCAAAATCCATTGCATTCTGAATAAGATCCTCATATCCTTTTTGGCCCACAAATAATGTGCTTAAATATCTCACTCTTTTTTGCACGGCAGTATATGTATTATATATTTATGCGTGAGCAACACGTGGTTGGTGCCCTTTGAGCGAAAATGCTGTGCCGCCCCGGTTGGACTAATAACAGTTGAGAGGTTTGATACTTTGATATCACTGTCTCCCGAGGACGACAGCGTGATAAACAAATGGCGGTGGAGTACCACCTACTGTCGCTGAATTTGACACGACCAAATTAACTCCTCCTTGCATATTCCTTGTGCTCGTGCGGCACTTAATCATTTCAATATTGTCCTACTTTGGGAGTTAATCTTGGACTTGCCTTCGTATTTTTTTTAACATCAGTACAGACACAAGTGCTCATATACACGCGCATACACTCACCCCTATGAACGCACACACGCATATCCTATCCCTATGAGCACTTTCAAAAGACTGAGCCGGCATATCATCTTGAAATTTACAAAGTCACTCTAACCATCCAACCACAGATTGGTTCGTGTATTTCTTCTTCTTATTATTACAGACTAATGGGGTGCTAGTCACTCCACGGAGTGCCGTATTATAAAGCAAACCGCCCGAGCCAAACATCCAACAAGGTTTAAACACACACACACACACACACACACACACACACACACACACACACACACACACACAAGTCTCACATGTACACACGGTGGCAAATAGGGTTAATGCTGAGGGCATAACTCAACAAGCCCTGGAAACAAAGCGACAGACTCACACACAATGACCCGCACAGCAGGTCTAATCGGGCTTCGGAGGAGGGGGCGACAGCGTGGGCGCCACGCGGAAGACCATCGAGCGAAGGTCAGTGAGGAGGGTGTTGATGGCGTCCCGGTCCTGGAAGAGGCTAAGCGGCCGCCAGAGTTACAAGTAACCACACATTTTGAAGATCGTGTCAGTCGCACGTTGAAGAGGCACTTTCTGAATAACAAGCTTGTTGCGGATGGTCCAAAGCGTCCAAGAAAGGACCCCAACGCACAACCATCTAATATGGCGGTAGCGAGGGGGGGAGGCGTGGATCTCCGCAAGCAAGTCGGGGAAGTTGGTGTTGCACCACTGCCCACCGACCGCCTCACGGAAGCAAGACCACAGGAATTGGGCCGTGGAGCAAGAGAAGAAGATGTGGTTAGCATCCTCCACCGTGCCGCACAAGGGGAAAATCCCATCTCCTGGTCCATTACGCTTGAGGACCTCAACCCCAGAGGGAAGGCGTCCCCGGATCCACTGCCACAGGAAGGTCCTGATCTTCAGAGGAAGTTGAATGTCCCAGATTAAGCTAAAGGGTTCAGGGGCCGACGAGGGTGTGGTGCGATGGCCGCGTATAAGGACTTAGTGGAGAAGCGACCGGAGGCCTCCAGTCGCCAAGAGATGGAGTCAGGGACACCCTCGATGTCCATCGGTAGAAGTGCAATGTCCTAGAGGAGGGAGTCCCAGGCGGCAACCAGAAGGGGACCGAAGGGGCGCTGGAAAGCGAGACGCCCTAAGTCAATAAGGGCCGTCTCGATAGAGACCTGAGGGTCGACCGCAATGGCGAATAAGTCCGAGAAGCGAGCGGCCAGGGGGGAGTCCCCTAACCAGCGATCGAACCAGAACAGGGTCGAGGACCCGGAGCCAACCGAGATGGACGTGCCGATGCAGAGCACGGGTAATAGCTGAATCACAGCCTGCCAGAATTGGGAGCCACCAGAACACTGACAGAAAGCTAGGGGTTGGCCCCGAAGGTACTTGTTTTGGATGATAGTAAGCCAGAGGTGTCTCTCCCCATTGGCGATTCGCCAAAGCCAACGAGTCAGGAGAGCAATGTTCATGCGCCGAGAAGACAAGATCCCCATACCATCCTAGTCCTTGGGTTTGCAAATGTTGGGCCAGCTCACCATATGGTACTTCTTGTCACCCTCGCCTGCCCAGAGAAACCCGGACTGGTATTTGGCGATCTCCTGATGGAGCGTCTCATGAAGGCTGTAGAAGCTCATGAGGAACCATAGGAGGCTGGCAAGCGAGGAGTTGATGAGGATTACCCGGGCCGCCTTCGAGAGCCACCTCCCCTTCCAGGGCTCGATCCGGTGCTGCATCCGGGTCACTGTCAGGCGGAGGTCAGCCACGATGAGTCGCGAGTCACTAGTGGGTATCCCCAAATAAGTAGTGGGAAAAGACCCCAAGTGACAGTTCAGCCGATCAGCTATGGCCTGGGCCTCCTCCGGAGGATAGCCAAGGATCATCACTTCGCTCTCATCGAAGTTGACAGTGAGCCCTGACATCTGTTGGAAGCATAGGAGGAGAAACTTTAGGTTTGCTATGTCGGTCGCGGAGCCCTCCACCATTATAATGGTGTCGTCTGCATATTGTAGGAGGGAGACCCCTCCCCCTCCTACCAGGTGAGGGACTATGCCATGGATATGGCCATCAGATTTGGCCTTATCTAGGATGACCACAAGGGCATCGACCACCATGTTAAACAGAAACGGGGAGAACAGGTCACCTTGGCGAACCCCACAGAGAGTGGGGAAGAAGGGCTCGATCTCACCATTAATGTTAACCGCGGTCCGACTGCAAGAGACGAGTTGCATAACTCTGGTCACCCACCGGTCATCGAAACCCTTGCGGAGCAAGACTTCCCAAAGGAAGGGCTAGTGAACCGTATCATAGGCTTTATGGAAGTCCAGCTTCAGGAAGACCGCCTAATGGAGTTTGGACCAGACTTCATGAATGACCTCTTGGAAGACCAAAACCCCATCCAGAATAAACCGTCCTTGAATGAAGGCGGATTGGTTGGGGTGAGTGATACAGCTAAAGGGGTCACCCTATTGGCATACCCTTTGGGCAGGATCCGGAATATCACATTGATCACAGTTATAGGCCGAAACTGGCGGATGTCAGAGGCACCCGGAACCTTGGGTAAGAGAGTGACGACCCCATAGTTTCGGCACCCAAGGTCCATGGTCCCCGAAAAGAATTCGTCGAAGAGGGCCATGACTTCTGGTTTGATGGTCTGCCAGAACGTTTTGAAAAACGTCACTGGCAGTCCATCCGGCCATAGGGCCGAGGAGGCGATCATACCCTTTATGGCTGCGAGGACCTCGTCCTCCGAGAAGGACGCGACCAAGGCGGCATTTGCCTCGACGGACACTAACTGGTTGACCGACCAAGTGTCAGGGGCCAGTGCGGCCCCACCCTGGGGGGTGGGGAGAATAGGGCTTTATAGAAGCCATCTACGTGGGCTCGAATGTCTGAATGACGGACAAGCTGGGAATCTCCATCTCATAAGGAATGTGTTAGAATTGTGTCGAATATTATTGTACAAGGTAGGTTACAGTTGGACTTGGTTTTGGACTGTGTGTAGACAGGGTAGGAGTTGTGTCCTAATAGGATACCTGTATCCTAGGCCTCTCATATATATCGGAGGTAGACACACGATGTAACCTATGCCAACATAATAGCACGGGCACACGGGGGAGCCGGCTGCGTGTGCCGGCGCCCGGGCGGCCAGGGTGCGGTATTGTGACGGTATCATGGGGAGGAGCACCCGTAGTCATGCCCCGGGGATGTAGCCATATCGGTGAACCTCGATAACAAATCTCGGTGTCGTGCTTGTGTGATTGCTTGGTCCTTGGTAGATCGACAGAGCGCCTCGGATTTATTCTAACAAGTGGTATCAGAGCCCAGGTGCCCGGAATGAATCTCGGTAGACTCACGGGTGGTCGGTCATGGTTGGTGGGCTGGAAACGCTGGTGTTAGCGGGCCCATGGATGACCGATGTGTGAGGGGGAGATTGTTGGGTTTAGTCCCACATCGGTTGTGGGGGAGACATAACACGACTTATAAGGGCAGGGGTGTCCCCTCCTAACAAGCTAGTCTTTTGGGGGGAGAGGGCCCAAGGCCTGTCATAAGTCGGTGTTGCTCTCCGGTTGGGCCTGGTGACGCATGCGGGTCGGAAACGCTGGTGTAGCGGACCCGGAATTGCTGAATTGCGTAACACAATGGATGGAATTTCGTCGTCGCCGCCCATTTGCGATCGCCTGGAAGTAAGCCGTATTAGCGTCTCCACGGAGCACCCATCTTTGGGTACTGCGGAGCCTCGAGTAAGCTTCTTCATCCGTGTAGATGGTCGAGAGATGATCCTCGAGATCATATCTCAGCATCCACTCATCCGGGGAAATCCCGGAAGTGTCAGCGCGGGTGTCCAGGGCTTGGATGGCAGTTAGGAGGGCATTCTTGCGGTCGCGGAGGTCTCGGCCAAGGTTCGTGCCCCACCCCTTCATAAATTGGTGGGCAAGCTTGGCATAAAACTGCCACGAGTCAACGGTGGACATGGAGCGGTGGTGAGATGAGCGCACGACGATCCACTTGGCCGCGACCGCCTGATGTGGACATAACTTCTATGGATATGACCGAAAATATTATCCGCATATACAATAATCAGGTGATTTCTATTAAAAAATATATAAATTATTATTTTGTTACTCGTAATAGAAATACAACACTTTCTTTTATCATATGCAGAATAGTAGAATATTTTTACAAACCCCGTGTGAAGATGAGGAGCAACCACATGTGCGTTCTTTCATGTGCATGGAACACATACATGTGTGTTCTTTCATGTGCATGGAACACATACATGCATGTGCATGCAAGTGCATGCCTTGCATGCGTGCACCCAGCGAACCATGCAACCCAGCCATCATTTGGACGTGTACAAGGACCAAGGGATCAATGGACCAAAAGACTTTGGATTAATAGGCCCAACATCACCACGTGGGTGGGCCCCTAAAGCTTTCAACCACGCAACCAGGTGCCTGCCGCAACGTCGAGGAAGACCAGCCACGTACGGCTTTGAGCAGTCCGATTCATTGACATCAGATACCGCCTTCGACCAGCAGTAATTAATAAATAGCAGTCTAGGTTAGGGTTTAGACTCGGGTTTTATTGTATTGTCTAGCCATCGCTACAATTCGCATCTACGAGACGTGTAGGACTACCGCCTTGTCAGATCCAACAGTGGAACCCCAACTTTTCATCTAGTTCGTGTACACAATTTATCATCCGCAATTTTAGTTGCAATTCACCATTGTTCTTGCTGGTTCTTCGGTTGCTTGCAGGAACTCGAACCTCGTTGTTCAGGTTGATCGTGCCTACGGCAAGGTCAATAACCATCGGAGATTGGTTTAGCGATTGTCGAGGCGTATCGTCGGATACGGTATAGCCGGATCGTCAAGGTCAAAATCCACCAAATCGATAGTTATCCCCACTCTCATCGAAAGATCGGGCCGTCGTCACATCAAGTGGTATCAGTTTTCTGGTTCATCGATGAGAGATTTACAGTTTTATTAGATTAGTTATTTCTGTCCCATAAACCCACAAAAAAAAAGCCAAAAAAAAAATTATTAGATTAGTTCATCCATTACACCTACCTTTTTAGCCTTTAGCAATTTTTGCATCTAGTATTTGCATCGTTGAATTTTTGGTTACATTCATCCTAGAATTAGTGCTGGTTTAGATTGGTTAGGGTGTAAAATTATCTACTAGATCAATCTGTTTTTGTCCACCCACATAATCCCTTCCGCTCGTTCACGATCATAAAAAATAATATTGCGATCGATTGTTCCCGATTCGTATTACCTCCGAACGCCTGTGTTTTTCTTTGCTATATTTTTATCAGTCGTTGATTTGATCGCACAAAATCACCGTCGCACAGCAGCAGCTTACGGCCAGACACACAATCATCCGTGTCTGACACCGTACGTCCGCCCATCCATCCACGCGCTTGCTTTGCTAGAGCCGCCAGCGCCGCTTCACCACACGCACCACGCCAGACATTCAAATCTCTTTGTCTGCCTCCACACGCGCCACAACCAACACTCTCCACCAGCAGCCTACTGTTTCTGTGCATTAGTACTACTAGTTTTAGCTAATCTCAACACCAGTGCACGTATAGCTAGCCCTCATAGCACCTTTGTCCAGTAGCCTTGCTTTGTGTCCCTGGCGTCTGCTAGCAACCGGCCTAAAAAAAAAGAAAAAAAAACAAAAAAACAAAAAAAGAGTGAAAAAATCAAAAGAAAAGTTAAAAGAAAAAGGTGCAAAAAAAAAAACAGGCCGGCTAGCATCTGTTTGGGGCTGATATTTTCGTTTCTGGACATTATTTTGCTGCTACAGTGTTCATCGCCGCGTCATTTATCATCTGCTTTCGAGCTTTATTATACACGGCATCTATACCTCACTTATATCTAGCTACTTAGAGCTATCATATTTTTCATCGGTTTCCACTCACTTGTTTCAAAGATTCAGGCTTAGATTGTTTTATCTCTTACTAGTCGATGCCAAAGACTAGTTAGGAGTTTGAGCAATTATTCAGCTTGCATTACTTTTTGCTTAATTGTGCCACATATTGTGAGTTGAGGAAACCATCACCGAGCTCCACTTCCTATATTGTATCTTGTTCGGTCACTTGGTAATCGCTGTATCAATCTTTTGATCACTTTTGACATCGCCAACGGCCGACAACCATCGCAAAGACGGTAAGAACTGGTAAGAGCTTGGTAATTGCTTGAGAGTTGAGAGACATTTTCCACCGCCTCACCAGAAGTTAATGTAGGAGCCATCTACTTGTGATTTTGTTCTTGTTCCGTCCCTAACCATGGCGGTGATGAAGACAACATGAAAGCCACGGTGGCACGCCTTGAGGAGGATGTGCATGCATACACCGAGCGGTTCACATCGTTCGAGGGCGCACTTGATAAGCGCCTCAAGTCGATCGAGGATAGCAATGAGACGTTCACCCAAACACTTGCATCGATTATGAAACGCCTTGATGCCGGATGCCCGCTCAGGTGCCGCCTCACTTCCGCTCCGCATCTTCCAACCACCAACACAGTTCATAACGAGCTCGTCGGGTACCCCGGAGACCCGAGGCACCCTCTTTCATACACCGATGCCGCCGAGCAGCCCGTCCTCGCAACGCCACCTCGATAGCCGCGACATCCAAGATGACAACTATGATGGTGATTCCGAGGATCCCGATGCGATTAATGATAACAATGATCGTGATCATCGCCGACACGCAATAATCAACAAGGTATGGGGCGACCCCAGCGTCCTCGTGCACGTGGCCATGATGACTCTTTGGGTAAAATTAAATTTGTCATGCCTCCTTTTGATGGGAAATATGATCCAGATGTTTATCTTGACGGAATTACTAGTTGATCAAAATTTGCTTGCCATGATTTTCCGATGATAAAAGAGTTAGGGCTGCAACTAGTGAGTTTAGTGATTTTGCTTCGCTTGGTGGAGAGAACATTGTCGTAAACATCCTAATAATATTCCTGCCACTTGGGAAGCTTTGAAATTAGTAATGCGTCACCGTTTTGTTCTGGATATTATGAACGTGACTTGCTAAATAAACTACAACGCTTGAACCAAGGATCTAAATCCGTGGAAGACTATTATCAAGAATTGCAAATGGGCATGTTACGTTGTGGTTTAGTTGAGACCGAGGAAGCCTCTATGGCTAGGTTCTTGGGTGGATTGAATAGAAATTTATGACATACTTGCTTATAAGGATTATCATTCAATGACCCGTTTATTCCATCTTGCTATACATGCTGAACATGAAGTGCAGGGTCGTTCGAGAATGCGTCCTAATTTTTCTGCAGGTCGTACTTCCACATGGGCGTCACGCACCCCTGCTGCCCCGTCCACTCGCACGTCTACAACAGCACCTGCAACCTCTCGACTGGGGCCTTCTTCCTCAACTTCAGCATCACACACTTTGGCACCACTGAAAAGTACTACACAACTTCCAACAAAAAGTTCGTCGTCATCGTCCGGTTCCTCCAACAGAACAAAGGATATCCAGTGCCACACTTGTAAGGGTTTTGGCCATGTCATGAAGGAGTGTCCTAATAAGCGTGTATTGATTATTCGTGAAGACGGCGAGTACGACTCTGCTAGTGATTTTGATGAAGACACATATGCCTTGCTTGCTGCACATGAAGACGATGACACAAGACCGGAGCAAGAGGAAGAACATGTGACCGCCGACGACGCCGACAAGTACATAAGTCTTATATCACATCGTGTACTTAGTGCTCAGATTGTCAAAGCAAAGAAGGATCAACGTCACAACCTCTTCCATATCAAAGGGGTCGTCAAGGAGCGTTCCGTTCGCATAATCATTGATGGAGGGAGTTGTAACAATTTAGCAAGCATTGACATGGTGGAGAAGCTCTCCCTACCTTCCCGACAACATCCACAACCTTACTACATTCAATGGTTTAATGATGGTGGAAAAGTAAAGGTAACACGCATGGTGAGAGTTCCTTTTTCTTTAGGTTCATACCATGATACTATTGATTGTGATATTGTGCCTATGCAAGCTTGTTCTATGTTACTAGGAAGGCCATGGCAATATGATAAACAATGTTTACATGACGGTCGAACTAATCAAGATACTCTCACACATAAAGGAAAGAAAATCATTCTACACCCTATGTCTCCTGAGCAAATTTTAAAAGATGATCTTGCTAGGGCTAGTAGAAACACAAATATTGAGCGTACTAAATCTGAAAATCAGAAAGTTGTTGATGAGCTAGAACAATTTAATAAGATGCACAAATCTGATCCTAGCTTATCTAAAGAAATTAAATTGAAAGGTGCTTCTTTCTTAGCTACACGTGCAGAAATTTTTGAGTTAGATGCTCAAACTGATGAATGTTATGCTCTTATTTGCAAAGAAATTTTGTTTTCATTTGAGGATATGCCTTCTTCTTTGCCTCCTGTTGTCGCTAACCTTTTGCAGGAGTATCATGATGTTTTCCTAAAGGAAGTACCATCGGGGCTGCCACCTATGAGAGCAATAAAAACGGATGACATATACATATACCATGCATACATCTTCTCTCTTTTGTTCGCACATTTTCAGATTATCCAAAGCCGAGGACGGCTTTGTTTTCAAGAAAGGGAGGATGATGTGGACATAACTTCTATGGATATGACCGAAAATATTATCCGCATATACAATAATCAGGTGATTTCTATTAAAAAATATATAAATTATTATTTTGTTACTCGTAATAGAAATACAACACTTTCTTTTATCATATGCAGAATAGTAGAATATTTTTACAAACCCCGTGTGAAGATGAGGAGCAACCACATGTGCGTTCTTTCATGTGCATGGAACACATACATGTGTGTTCTTTCATGTGCATGGAACACATACATGCATGTGCATGCAAGTGCATGCCTTGCATGCGTGCACCCAGCGAACCATGCAACCCAGCCATCATTTGGACGTGTACAAGGACCAAGGGATCAATGGACCAAAAGACTTTGGATTAATAGGCCCAACATCACCACGTGGGTGGGCCCCTAAAGCTTTCAACCACGCAACCAGGTGCCTGCCGCAACGTCGAGGAAGACCAGCCACGTACGGCTTTGAGCAGTCCGATTCATTGACATCAGATACCGCCTTCGACCAGCAGTAATTAATAAATAGCAGTCTAGGTTAGGGTTTAGACTCGGGTTTTATTGTATTGTCTAGCCATCGCTACAATTCGCATCTACGAGGCGTGTAGGACTACCGCTTGTCGGATCCAACAGTGGAACCCCAACTTTTCATCTAGTTCGTGTACACAATTTATCATCCGCAATTTTAGTTGCAATTCACCATTGTTCTTCTTTGGTTCTTCTGTTGCTTGCGAACTCGAACCTCGTTGTTCAGTTGATCGTGCCTACGGCAAGGTCAATAACCATCGGAGATTGGTTTAGCGATTGTCGAGGCGTATCGTCGGATACGGTATAGCCGGATCGTCAAGGTCAAAATCCACCAAATCGATAGTTATCCCCACTCTCATCGAAAGATCGGGCCGTCGTCACATCACCGCCTCGATGAATCCTGCCTGGTTGATCCAGAAGAGCTCAAACCAAAACCACGGCGGGACGGGAGGGTGTTCATCAGCGGTGGATAAGAGGAGAGGGACATGGTCCAACCCGATCCGGGTGATCGCCCGAAGTGAGGCCAAGGGGCACCTGAGTTCCCATTCCGGAGAAACTAGGACGCGATCCAGGACGGATCATGTCAGGTCAGCTTGAAGGTTTGTCTAGGTGAACCTGGCGCCCGTCCGCTATAGCTCGCGGAGGCCGAGCTCCGCGATGCAATCGTTGAACAGCTGCATCCGGGGGTGGTTGATCCGGTCATTGTTCTTCTCATCCGGGAGCGGATGAGGTTAAAGTCTTCTCCCATGACTACTGGGAGGAGGGAAGCGGAGACCTTCTGTTGTAGCTTAGCGAGGAAGGCCGGGGAGCGACGGTGGTTCGCCGGTCCAAAGACAATGACGTCCTCCCACTTGAAGTTGAGCGCCCGTTCAAAGATCTCCATACTAACAAAGAATTCGCCCTGGTCCATTTCGCCCACCTCAAAGGTGTCATCCTTCACTCCTAAAAGGATGCCGCCCGAGTGCCCAGTGGTCCCACTAGAAGGGAGCCAATGCCAGGCGAATAGGTGGGGGCTAAGACTATCTAGCTCGGGGAGGGAAAACTCCGTACGCATGGTTTTCTAGATGGCAATGATGTCAATGTGCTCGTCACACATGTACTCAATGAGTTGGCGGCGACGACCGTCATGGCCGAAGCCGCGGATGTTCCAGAAGAGGACACGCATTTAAACCGCCATTGGGGGGCTACTTGACCCCAGAATGGTGGAGGTGCTACGGGCCCTGAGAGCAGCAGTGCGGGAGCGAGTACGGCCACGGATTTCTCGACCGCACCCTGCGGAGGCCGGGTGCCGTGTACGGCGAGTCGGGCCCGGTCTCGGAAGTTTCCGTCAAGGATCTCACGGGCCTGAATTGCCGTGATCTGCTCTAGGGGGGGGGGGGCTAACTCCCCCTGAAAACAATGGACGAGTCTGCGGCCACCTTGGCAAGGTGGCCGAGCAAAACAGCCTCAAGTCTAGAAAACGAACAACTGAAAGAACTGGAGGGAATGTCGGTCGCACTTGGCTCGAGGTTCCGGGCCGCGGCCCGGAGCTCATCGCGCTCAGAGATGGACGGCGCCGGGAAGCCGGACAGGCGGTCCGCCTCGAGACGAGCACTGCGGCGGGATGCAGTCAACGAAGTCGACGAGGCCCGGGTCCGTTGGGCGTATGACACTTTCCGGGGAAGCTGGGAGGCGACGAGGGTGACCACATCCTCGGTGCCCCCCAGGAGAAACCGAGTCGGAGAAGTAGGTGCAGGGGGCTCCAGCAAGGCACCGGACCCCGACCGGGCAGGGGAGGGCGGGTCTGGGGCCGGCGGGCTGTCCTCCGGCAATGCCACGGGAGCGGAGTCCGGGGGCGTGGTGGAGGGCAGCGGCGAAACACCCCCAGAGGTCCCCGGCAGGGGGGGCACGATGGGGGGGGGGACTCGGCCGTCGGAGGAGCCACCGGCCCCGGGGGCTGCTCGTCCGGGGCCGGAAGCGAAGTGACGGGCGCAAGGGTGGAGCAGGGGGAGCGTGGCGAAGATGCCGGGAGGACAAGGAGGCTGACGCTGGAGATGTTGCTCATCTCGGCCGAGGAGGTGGGGGAGGCAGCCGGCAGCGCGGCGGGGACCGTCTCGTCAGAGGGGGCCAGCGCGCGCGACTGACCTGCGCCTGCACCCCCACGGCTCGGAGAAGGGTCGGAGGGGTCCCGCAAGGGGGAATGGCTGCATCCCGAGCGCTCGTCGTCATTGTCGTCCAGGTCCTCGTGGAGGGAGGGGTGCGGGCGGCAGTAGTGGGAGTCGTCGCGCTTGTTCGCGCCACCCCCACCAAAGTGTCCATCATCAGAGTATCGGGGGCGGCCGACGTGGTTGGGAGGCTCGGGGTAGATCTTGAGGTCGAATCCCCGGTCGTTGAAGAAGACTCGGACGGTGGCACGGAGCCTGGAGGAGTCCAGGCATTTGACCTTGACCCGTACCTCCTCCTCTTTGCGGAGGGAGAGCTCATCCACCACCACCACCTTGCCGAGTATCTTGGACATACTGCGAATCACCCTCTCAGAGCGGGCGATGTCGGGGAGCCCCGCTATGAGGATCCAAGCCGTGTCGAGGACGGCCACAGCCTTGGGGTCCACCTGAGGCTCAGAGATGTTGACAATGAGCTTGTTGAGGGCCAGAGTGATGTCGTCGTTGCGGGTGCAGAGGCCCAAGCTGATGGCATCCGGAAAGACCACGGTGAAGGAGTTGTCCGCTGTCGGTGTCACTTGCCAGTCCCAAACGTGCTGGCAAAGGTGGTTGAGCTCTGCCTCGATCATCTTCGGGGATATGACACCCGCCCCCACAATGGTGACGATTGCAAGGAGCGACGGGGAGGAGGGGGATGTCCTCCACCTCGATGTGGAAGAATCCGAGCCCCTCAATGTCGTGGCCGTACATCATGAGTTCCCCCGACACCGGACGGTCCAGGCACAGGGCTGCGGGGTGGCCCGAGTCCTTGCAAAGGTAGCACATCGGGGGGTTGGGGCAATCGACTTGGAAATGGCTCGCGATCCCACAGTTGAAGCATGGAGGTGGATCGCGGTTCGCCCCGGGAGCAGGCGCAGCCGAAGCTGCGGGAGTGGGGGCCGAGGTATTGGGAGCGCGGGCGGGGCCTCGCTTCTTCTTCTTAGCACCTTGACGCACCCATGCCCCGTTACCGCCATTGCCCGGAGGCAAGCTAGGCTGGTTTTGCGGCGGTTGGTACCGGCGAGGGGTGCGGCTTCGGACGCGGAGCATCGGGACGGGGAGGGGATGGAGAATGGCCACGACGACGAGCAGGGGAGGGGGATCGACGATGGTCCGAGCGCCACGAATCCGCAACCGGAGAGCGGGGCCGGTCCCGGCGGTCCTCCCGAGCGGGGGAGCGGCGAGCGGCGGTCTTCGCGAGCCGGTGAATGACGGGGATCACGAGAAGGGGAGCGGCGAGCATCACCGGAGGCTAGTTGTTAGCGCGGCAGAGCCAATGGTCGTCCAGCGCCAGGGCGGTTGCACTGCTGCCTCGGTCGGGCGGCATGGAGGGAGGAGGCGGGGGGAGGACGGCTGGGAGGAGGGGGAGCCGCGGAGGGAGGTGTCGGGAGCAGGGGAACAGGGTCGCGGCGAGCAGACAACGAAGTGGTGGAGGGTGGAGAGTGGCGACTGGAGGGAAAACCCTCGAGGCAACCATATCATCCTCGAAGCTGCCGAAGGAGGCCGCTGGGCCTCAACTGGGCGGCCACCCTCCGCGGGTCGTCCTGGCCCATCCATCACAGAAGGCCCAGAGGGGCCTATAAGCGATCGGGGCGCGGGAGTTTGGCCCAGCAACCAGCCCAAGCTCGGATTGGGAGGGCCCAACCCAGAGGGGGGGGGGGGTAGAGCACCCCGCTAGGGTTACCCCAGCTGCCGCCGGTGGTGACGGCGCGGCCGCCGGTAGGCGCAGGGGACTTCGAGGGCAGCAGAGTCTAGGGACGGGAGAGCAGCAAAGTCGGGAGGAACCGAAGAAGGCGATGAAGGGCCGGAAGGGCGAATGGCGGGAGATCACCGGCGTGCCCGTAGCCCCAACTAGCAGCGAGGCGGGCAATCCCACCGGAGCGTGGGTTCCATGGAGCCTCCACGACGCGCGGGCGGGACCGAGCTCGGCCCGGCCGGCGACTCCCCACCCAGCAGGACGGCGGTGGCGACGAGCGCTCTCCACCCTCGAGGCGTCGCCTTGCCCCGCGGCTAACCGAGGAGAACTCGGCAGCCGGCGAAGGTGCCGAGCCCGCGCGCTGGCAGCCGAACTTCCACCCCCGGGAGTAGGGCCACCGGCGGCATGGGGCTGCTGCTGGCGTGCCGGAGCGGGCGGGGACGCGATCGCGACACCACTACCGCCCGCCCTTGAGGTCGTGACCTCTGCCAAGTCTGCTCGCACGACTGAGCAGAGGAGCAGGGAGACGCCGGCGAGGTCAACGACGGCTAGGGACGGGGGCAGAGAGGGTGGAGTTGGCGCCGGAGAAGGCACGTCGGGCGCATCGCCCCGCGAGGCGCCGCAGTCACCATAGCCCTCAGCCATCTTTGCCTTTTCAAGAAAGAGTTAACATGGTACGACATCTGCAACACTGATCCGCAAATTTGTTCCAGCATCCGTCATGAACAAGCGAGACTAGTCCGCGGACACTGATGCAGGAGGCAGCCATCCAACATTGCGCCCATACATCCGACCCCAATTTTTTTTGAAGTCCGCATGTTCGATATATATAGTCTACACAGATGAAATGTTCAAATACAGCAGCATTTTTAATTAAAAAAGTATAAAAATATTACACTCTAACATTGTTGTCTGCCTTGACCACCCGTAGATACTCAACTAGATCCTCCTTCAGTTGCTCGATGCCGAATTTGTTGATGCATTTGAACAAACTCTTCAAATGTAACCGGATTTTGGCCATGAAATTTGATAAGATCACCCATGTTTTCAAATTCTAGACCCGCGGCAGCATCCTCACCCTCATCCTCCATGATCATGTTGTGCATGATCACACAACAGGTCATCACCTCCCACAAGGTCTCCGGATCCCATTGTTTAGTAGGTCCATGAACAA
The DNA here is from genome assembly GCA_021437245.1 of Aegilops speltoides. NCBI lineage: Eukaryota > Viridiplantae > Streptophyta > Magnoliopsida > Poales > Poaceae > Aegilops > Aegilops speltoides. Next base: position 352,805,149 of record CM038147.1, read on the forward strand.
CTGCAAAATGTGCTTGCATAACTCCAAAAGTCATCTCAACATCCTTTCTAGATGATTCTTGTCTTTGGGCAAAGTGAGACTTTTTTCTGATCAACTAGGTTAGAGATGTTGTTCACAAAGGTATACCGAGGAGGATAGATACCGTGAACCAGATAGTAGCCATGTTGTGCTCATGTCCATTGACAACATAGTGGCAAGGAGGAACTTTTTCTTCAGTTAGTCTAGCAAACGATGGTGATCGCTGCAACACATTGATGTGATGGTGAGCCCCGGGCATGCCAAAGACCGTGCCATATGCAAGCATCCGTAGTGCGGCCGTGCACTTCTGATAACCAGAGAACCCAATCCTTCCCATTGTATCCTTCTTCAAGATGAAGTAGTCATCAAAGGACAGGATGCCATGGTACAGACGATTGAAGACATTTTTGCGCATCCGAAATCATCGCCGAAGAGGGCATTGGGGGCAAAGTAGCCGCCATGAGTGTCAAATGGTCGCATGTCCGGTTGCGGTTGAGCACTCGATGACCCTTGATCAACCCCTTGAAATTGAGAAACATGCTCCTCCGCTCGCTCCGCATCTGCAAGCACCGCCTGCATCATCGCCGTCTCATCCGTGTAGTCCTCCTCATCGGACGACTCAACAGAGGGCTCATAGATGTACCCCATATCCGAATCCATTGCTTCAAAGAAGAATTGACAAAAGATTTAGCTCGGTCAATTCATCGAATAGTTGTCGGGCACGGTGAGCATCGTAGGAGCGGATGGTACCTAAGCGGCGGTCTGAGGATAGGTGTGGAACGGTGGCATAGGAGAAGCGGCGTGGAGCCCGATTGTACCACTGGAGGTGATGGCCTCGTTGAGTTCCGATAGGGGTGTGGCGTGGCGGCCAGGGTGGTGGAGTGGCGGCGAAGACAAGAGAGAAAAACTGAAGGAGAGAAAATGGGAAGATGGAGTCGCGGGGTCCGGAAGGGGTTTTGGATTGGCCGGGGGTGTCGAAGTCCTATGTGGCTGCTGTCCGAACTCCCGCAAAGCCCTCCCCTATCTCGTGTTTGCCGAAAAAAGTACGTCCGAATCACTTGGCAGACCGATACAGGTCCGCGTTGCATGACTTCCTTGATCCGGACCATGCAGTCTGAACGGTTGCAGGCGGCTTGAGGGTTCGTTCTAGAGATGCTTTAGTTTCTTCAATCTCACGGGCTTCATCTTTTACTAGTTTTATTGCAGTGACAAACAAAGTACGTACTCCGTTGTACTAGAGCTGCGACAAATAATTTGGATCTTTTATTCTCATGAGAGTAAGTCAGTACTTTTAAGAAGTCTTAATACAATTAGTTCTGCACTTTTAGAGCATCTCCAATAAATGATGCAAATTTGGAGATGTAAAACTAGGTGTTGTATAATTTCCATCACCAAAAAGTGTTTTTTACTTCTCCAAAAATAGCCAACTCCAACAGATGATGTATATTTGTGATGTAAAATTCCAACTCCAACAGATGATGTATTTGGAGATGTAAAACTAGTGCATCGAACCTACTGTCAAAACTATCAAAGCTCGCGCGCTCCTGCTGCAGCTCGCCGGGGCCGGTGGGGATGGCCGGAATCGGCCGTCAGTGGAGAGGAATGGATATGGGAGGTCGAGAGGAAGCGGCGGTGAAAGGGATCGAGCGGTGGCGGGGAGGAAGAAGTCGTGGCCGTCGGAGAACGCGTTTAGGCCAGCCGCAGCCGCCGGAGAAGCTTTGATTCGACGACGACCGACAGTGAATCGACAATCGCGGCCGGGCGGTCAAGGGGGCAGCGGCGGAGACCGGCGGGGTGTGAAGTCGCGACGGGCCTGGGGGCCGCTGGAGAAGGGTTTAGGCTACCGCACCGCGAGAAGCGGTTGGTGGCGGCGCGCGTCGACGAGGCATGCGTGGGGATGGGATGGGAGGGACGAATCATGGCGGCGGCAATGCCGTCGGGCGCGCGTGGCGTCGATTTGGTGCGGATTTGGCCGATGGCAGAGTCGGGCGGCGGTGACCGGTCGCGCGGTAGGGGAAGGAAGTGGCAGTTGGGTGGTTGGCGGGTAGACGCGTTTTTACATCTCCTGTAGGTGGAGATGTAAATTTGCACCGCAAGGTGTTATAGTTTATTTACATCTCCGAAAAGTGGAGATGTTATTTTTTTTTACATTTACATCATTTATTGGAGCAGTGTTTTTAGACCTGAGATGCAAAAGGTAGTTATTTTTATATCTACATCTTCTATTGAAGGAGATAGGGGTTGCTATCTATATTTAGGCCACACAAGTCAGTATCCATCTACATGGCCGAACCGAAAAGGTAGCAACTTTAATCAACCCGACCCCACTCTGGCACTTGCCATTCCCGCTTAAATTGTCCAGTGGCAATAACGCCCGGTATCACAGAGTGCGGCGTTTCGGTGCCCAGGTGTATCTGCACCTGTTCAAAAAAAAAATTCGTAAAAAATTCAAAAAAATTCAGACAATTCTGAAAAAAATTTGAGGGGGTGGACAATTTGATGCATGAGGTGCGCCCCAATTTTCAAAACATTTGGATTTATGTGCAGCTCTCAGCAAAAAAGACAAATCAGACCAAAACAGTATATGAACAGTACACATTTTTACAGACCTCCGATTTGTCTTTTTTGCTGAGAGCTGGGTCTGATTTGTCTTTTTTGCTGAGAGCTGCACATAAGTCCAAAAGTTTTGAAAATTGGGGCGCAACTCACGCATCAAATTGTCCACCATCCCAATTTTTTTTGGAATTTTTAGAATTTTTTTAATATTTATTTTGATTTTTTTGGTGAGCACAGGTGCAGATGAGTTCGGGCTCGGATTTGGATTTTCGGGTATCACAGCAGTTCTCCTGCTGTCTTTCAAAATAAATAAATAACGCCCGGTACTACGCTGTCTCGCCGATTAATGCACATGCAGTACATTTCTCATATCTTTGTCTTTGAATCTGGCGGTTTTTTCTTCCCTTTTTTGAGGTTAAAATGCATAGAACTATCACATTCATATCACGATTAGCGTAAAATCATTACTTTACGATTCGTGGCATTTTGCATCGAATCGAATTTCTGTCAATGGCAAAAAACATTGAGCAAAAAATTGATCGCGTTTTGACGTGGCTGATCCCGAATCAGCGGACAATGGTGATGGCGCGGCGTTAATGGCCGTTGACTTCTCCGTTGAAAGTGGTTGGGCCGAACCTGAGCCCTCTCTCTCTCTCTTCCTCTCCTCAAACACTCCCCTCCCTCGCTCTCCTTCTCCTCTCTCGTGGGGCATGGTGGCGGCGAGATCTATCGAAGGCGGCTTCGGATCCATTGACGAGGGCGTGGTGGGGACAGAGCATGAAGCACGGATGGCCGAGGTGTCAGGTGGCATCGGCGACGAGGAGGAGGATTGATGCGGTAGCAGCCTATTCCGTTCATCGTCGCCACTACCGGTAGCGACAGATGTCGTCCGCACGTGGTGGTCGAGCCACCTACTTCAAATGTGCTTCCTACATGAGCTACATTCCTCTCTCTATATCCATTTCGTAGCTACAATTCTAGGGTCCGAATTTGGAAAGTAGGGCTTACTGATTTTTTTTGAAAAACACCCGACCATATATTAATTAATTAAAACGTCATTACAATCGTTCATAACAGCAGGCGCCACCAGGGCGGAAAATTATTAAAAAGAAAACCATCACATCTATTATCAAAACTAAATTTAGCAATCTCATGCGCTACTGAATTGGCCCTTCTATTTATTTTTGACAACTTGAAGTTTCCCAGAAGCCTGATGATGCTAAGTGCTTCCTTCTTGAGGTCTATGAGCGAGGATCTGTCACAACTTTCATTTGCTAGGAAAGAAGCCACGAACGCACAATCAGTTTCCAAAATAATAGGCATGTTAAGAGAAATACCTATATAAAGCCCATCTAGGCATGCTCGAAGCTCCGCTTCATCCACACTAGAGCATAACCCAATGAAGTCCCAAGATGAGACAATGATGTCACCCGTACAGCTCCTGGCCACCACCCCAACGCTCGCGACACTTAAACTCTTCACAAAACTTGCATCGACATTGATCTTGATGTGGCCAAAAGGAGGCGGCTGCCACACCTCTCTGGACCTCACAACAGTATTACTTGCACTAAAACCAGCCACCACCTCTTTTCTTTTGTTATTGGTGATTACCTCATTTGTAGGCTGACACGACGAAAATGCCAACCAGCAACTCTCCAGAAACATGACGGATCCTATAATAGTTTCTTTCCCTTTCCCAAAAATCAAATCATTCCTTAAGTGCCAAACTCGCCAGAAAAGAAACAAGATGTGCTCCCTTTGCGAACAACTTAACTGGTCTAATAAAATAAGTAACCAGTCAGGCCCAGTATAATTAAAAGCCTCTTCCCCTGGCAAATTCCACACTTTCCTCAACGCCAAACGAAGTGCACGAGCCTTTGGGCAAGAAACAAGAGCGTGGAAAGTACTCTCATCCTCAACCCCGCAGATAGAGCAAGTGCGAATGGTAGCTTGATGATGTAAAACTCTATTAATCTGAACCGCCAGGCTATCAGATGCTGCACGCCATCCAAAAATTCTAATCTTTTGTGGGATGTTGGCCTTCTAGATAATATCCCACAATCTCCTTTCTCCATTAATAGCAGTGTTGGATTCCCCACCATTCTCTTTCCGATCCTTAAGCTTTAGCGCCAGACTGTACACACTTTTCACTGAAAATAATCCATTCTTTTCAAAATGCCAAGCAATGAAATCACCATCCCCTGAGGATTGAACTCTCAACTTCAATATCTCTTCTGCATCGTGATGATAAAGAAGATGTCTAATGATATCATCGTCCCATTCCCTAGACCCGCTCTTGAATAAACTGAAACCCATTTTAGTCTTGATCTGTTCTTCTTGCTAGAGATTTTGAGGCCAGAAAACCTTGGAAGCCAATTGTCCCTCCAGATATTGATATTCCCTCCATCAACCACCCTCCAGATGACACCATTTTTAAGGAGTTCCAGACCATGCATAATACCTTGCCATGTCACTGAGGTTGACCGAGGAAAAACTGTGTCAAGAAGATGCCCCTGAGGATAATATTTTGCCTTCATTACCTTAGCACATAGCGAGTCCGGGTTAACCAGTAAACGCCAAGCTTGTTTTGCGAAGAGAGCTTGATTAAATAACCTCAGGTCATGGAAGCCCATTCCACCTTCACTCTTTGGTCGCGTTAATTTATCCCAAGCCAACCAATGGGTTTTCCTCCTATCCTCCTCATCGCCCCACCAAAAATTCCTTATAATCTGTGATAAATCCTCACAAAGAGAAGCGGGAAATTTAAAAATACCCATCGCGTACACTGGGAGAGCCTGAATTACTGACTTAGTAAGGTCTTCTTTCACCCCACTTGAAGCATATTTATCAATCCAGTCAGAAAGACGTTTCACTGCCTTTTCCTTAGTAGATTGGAATCTAGGGTCTAGATGTTTCTGAACCTCGAATTAACTGAATGTTGTTGTTTGACTGAGTTAACTGAAGTACTAAATTTAGGACTCTTAATTAACTGAATGTTACTGTCCTATTTGACTGTTTTTGGGGTTCTGAAAATAGAGTTTCAGTCTATCTGACTGGGTGCCTTCCAATGATGAATTATTCTAGTATAGAGCTAGTATTGTTGTGTATGAATTATGCTAGGGTTAGCTATGTTAGTTTAGTGATTGATAGATGCAGTTTGCATATGATTTGTTCTTGTCACTATAACTCATACTAAATGTCACTACTAAATTTGTAGGGGGTGCGCACTATGGTGTTGTGCAGTGGGTAGATGAGTTAAATTGGGTTGGGTGATGCAGTGGACAAGTTGACCACAGATGGAATGAGTTAATGTATATGGTTTTAAGTGATTTGACTGAGCATAACATAGAAGTAACTCCCAAAGGTTTGATAATAAAAGGGCAATAGGTTCTACCTCATCATCTACTTCCCAAACCCACATGTTAAATCAGATCCTAACCATGCAATGTTTGAGGGTTGCAACTAATGCATAAAACTGGGTAATAAAGAGATATGATCAAAGTGTCACTTGCCTTGCTGATGATCCGCAAAACCTAGAGACTCATAGTAGCATGCTTGGCACTCCAGGTATTCTATCGCAAACAAACAATAACATACATAAGCACTCAACTAGAAGCATGGGTAAAACTCAAATAAAAGATCTAACCAGAAAGTTCAACTAAAGAACTTTGGTTTGCAAAAAGAATCAAATCAAACGGAGCAACCAAACTCAAACTACGAAAGAAACAAGATTTGTTTACTAATCTGGACTAATGTCAAATTTTATAGTACCAAAATCTTGTTCAAGTTGGTTGAACAGAACGAGGGCTTCGAGACGAAGATCTAGGCACTTGTTTCACCTGATTCAGATAAACAAGCGAAAAGATAAACTAAAAAGAAGATCAGGGCAGAAATCGGGATCGAAAATAATCGCAGAAAAACCCTGGAAAATAAAACGTGACGAGCAGGCTAACGAACGAGCGTTCACTGTCTGCGGCTAACGGACGAACAACGTTCGTTAAAAACGAATGTACGGACGAACGTCCGCTATTTAACTAAACCAAAAAAACCGAACCAATCTGAAGAAAACAGATCTAGGGTTTTGAAAAAAAACCGATCGGCTTTCCCGAGAAAACCGGCGGCGGCGGTGGCTTATACCTCTGGCGAGGTCGAGATTGGCGGCGGTGCGGCGGCGGCTCCGCTTGGCGGCGGCGACGGGAAGCGGCGGCGGCATTAGGGTTCGAGGACGGCGGGTTGGCGGCTGGGCTGGCAGCGGGGGTTGGGCCGCGGCCTTTAAAGGGCCGGCTGGGTACAGTGTCCAGGTTGGACACGGCCCGGTAAGGCGGTTCCACTTTTTTAAAAAAAAAATAAATCCTGACGCAGAAAAACTAATAAAAGAAATACTAAACAGAGTCCAAAAATCCTGAAATAAATTTTTACGGTCCTCTAATAATATTGCGGACAAAGTGAACATTTATTTAGGCCTCTAATGCAATTTTGAAAAACACATTTTTTCCTAATAGCAATAAAACTCCAAATGAAAATCTTATTTGATTTTAATATTTTTTCCTCCAATATTTCTTTATTTTGGAGAAGTCATTTTATCCCCTCTCTTTCGTTTTCATATAAGAAATATTTGAAGAGAAAATAATTAAAACCAAATGATCCTATTTTCAAAATTTGAGAAAACTCAAATATGAAATCAACGAAATCCCCAACTCTCTCCGCGGGTCCTTGAGTTGCTTAGAATTTCTAGGATCAACCAAAAATGCAATAAAATATGATATGCAATGATGATCTAATGTATAACATTCCAAATTGAAAATTTGGGATGTTACAAACCTACCCCCCTTAAGATGAATCTCGCCCTCGAGATTCAGATTGGTTAGAAATTAGGTGCGGGTGGTCCTTCCGTAGGTCTTCCTCTCGTTCCTAGGTGGCTTCATCCTCGGTGTGGTGGCTCCACTGAACTTTGCAAAACTTGATAACCTTACTGCGTGTGACTCGGCTGGCAAACTCGAGAATCTTTACTGGTTTCTCCTCGTAAGTCAAATCACTATCCAGCTGAATCGCTTCCAGTGGCATTGTATCTCTCAGAGGAATACCGGTCATCTCTGCGTGGCACTTCTTACACTGGGAAACGTGAAACACATCATGAACTCCTGACAATCCTTCTGGCAATTCCAGCTTGTAAGCAACTTCTCCCATGCGCTCCAATACTTTGTATGGTCCCACAAAACGTGGCACTGACTTTCCCTTAACTCCAAAACGCTTAACTCCTCGAAGTGGGGACACACGAAGGTATACTCTGTCTCCGACTTCGTAAACTATCTCCTTGTGTTTAGAATCCGCATAGCTCTTCTGCCTGGACTGGGTTACCTTGAGTCTATCTCGAATCAACTTAACCTTCTCTTCAGACTCTTTAATCAAATCTGGTCCAAACAACTGACGATCTCCAACTTCATCATGATAGAGGCAAAGGTGTCCCGTCTTTCAATGGGATGGTGGCTATCATTTTCTGTGGGAGTCGACCTTGACGATCCGACTACGAACGTGCGAGACGTCGCACCGTAGCAATCGCTAAACCAACTTCTGAGGGGTTATTGACCACGCCGAAGCACGATCAACCTGACCACGAGGGTCTGTTTTCCCGCGAGCAAACGAAGAACAAGCAAGAAACTGAGATTGCAATCTGGATATTGCGAATATAAGAGGAAAGCTTTATTAATGAAGGTGGGGTTCTGAGACGCCTTTGTCTGGTCGTTGAACACAAACAAAGTACGCGAAGTTGCAGCTATGGCGAACTTTTAATCTAAACAAAACCCAAAGTCTAAATGGTGCCCTAAGGGCTGTATATATGGAGGAAGAGGGGGAAATTTCGTGGCCCTTGGTGGAGGGGTCCGAAACCAACCCTATCTCTTGTTTCCTCACACATACAGACTCTAAAAATAGCCTATACTTATGTATTTTGAAATTACATGGGCCTGGCCCAATAAAAAGGTGACGCAACACCTAGAATAGCCTCTGGACGAAATTTATGAAGTGGCATCTTGTATATTTCGTCCAAGGCTTCCTGCACTCGTTATGGTGGCTTCAAAGTCCTCACATCATCACTTGTAACTCCGTTCTGGTTCCCCTTGTGCATGCCATCATCTCCATGCTTGTTCTTGCTCCAATGTTCATCCTTCTCCAAGCTAGGCCCTTCATTTGTAAGCAAAACAAATGTATCCAATTTAGGCAGCATCATATTCTCATGAACATTAGAATCATTACCAAGAAACGAAAGGACCTGGTAATTTAATTGGTGTGCGCGAGCTCTAGTAGTTGGTCTAGTATGTATAGCAGCACGGGCTTTGGGTGTAACAATGGTATTGATGTCCTCATCGTCCTCCCCTTCTTGAAATGAAGTCGTCCTCGACGGAAGTTCATCTTCCTCAACCAAATAAGGCTTCAAATCTGCAATGTTAAAAGTGGGACTAACCCCAAAATCTACAGGCAGCCCTAGTTTATATGCATTATCATTTATTTTCTCTAACACCTTAAAGGGACCATCAGCACGTGGCATTAGCTTTTATTTGCGCAAATCAGGAAATCTATCCTTACGCAAATGTAACCAAACAAGATCTCCAGGTGCAAACACAACATGTTTTCTACCCTTATCTCCAGCAAGTTTATATTTAGCATTCATACGCTCAATGTTGTCCTTAGTTAACTCATGCATTTTTAAAATCAATTCAGCACGTTGTTTAGCATCAAAATTAACCTTCTCCGAAGATGGAAGAGGCAACAAATCAATAGGTGCACGAGGTAGGAAACCATACACAACTTCAAAAGGGCACATCTTAGTAGTAGAATGCAATGAAAGATTATAAGCAAATTCAATATGAGGCAAGCATTCCTCCCACATTTTCTTATTATTCTTCAAAACAGCCCTAAGCATAGTAGACAATGTTCTATTGACTACTTCAGTTTGTCCATCAGTTTGGGGGTGACAAGTAGTACTAAAAAGCAGCTTAGTCCCCAACTTAGCCCATAAACATATCCAAAAGTGGCTAAGAAATTTAGTATCACGATCTGAAACAATAGTATTTGGCACACCATGCAAGCGAATAACTTCACGAAAGAACAAATCAGCAACATTAACAACATCATCGCTTTTATGACATGGTATAAAGTGTGCCATTTTCGAGAATCTATCCACGACAACAAATATGCTATCCCTCCCCTTATTTGTTCGAGGTAAACCTAAAACAAAGTCCATAGATATATCCTCCCAAGGAATACTAGATACAGGCAAAGGCATATATAAACCATGAGGATTGAGTCGTGACTTAGCTTTTTGACATGTAGTGCAGCGAGCAACAAAGCGCTCAACATCCCGTCTCATCTTTGGCCAAAAGAAATGTGTAGCAAGTATGTCCTCCGTCTTCTTCATGCCAAAGTGTCCCATTAATCCTACTCCATGCGCCTCCTGCAACAACAAAAGACGAACAAAGCTAGCTGGAATGCATAGCTTGTTAGCACGGAACACAAATCCATCATTAACGACGAGCTTGTTCCATGTTCTTCCTTCTTTACAATTCTGCAATACATCTTTAAATCAGCATCATGCACATATTGATCTTTGATGGTCTCCAAACCAAATATTTTGCAAGTCAAGTTGTGAAAGCATAGTATAGCGACGAGACAATGCATCAGCAATAACATTTTCTTTTCCCTTCTTGTGTTTAATGACATAAGGGAAAGTCTTAATGAATTCAACCCATTTAGCATGTCTACTATTCAGTTTAGCTTGACTTTTAATATGTTTCAAAGATTCATGATCAGAGTGTATAACAAATTCTTTGGGCCATAAATAATGTTGCCATGTTTCTAAAGTCTGAACAAGAGCATATAATTCTTTATCATAAGTAGAATAATTCAGACTAGGCCCACTCAATTTTTCAGAAAAGTATGCAACAGGTTTGCCATCTTGTAATAACACACCTCCTAATCCAATTCCACCAAAGATCACATTCAAGCTCAAAAGTCTTATTAAAATCGGGAAGTTGGAGTAAAGGAGCATGTGTCAACTTATCTTTCAATACCGTGAAGGCTTCTTCCTGTGCGGTACCCCAAACAAAAGGCACATCTTTCTTTGTAAGCTCATTGAGAGGTGCAGCAATGGTGCTGAAATCTCTCACAAAACGCCGATAGAATCCAGCGAGGCCAAGAAAACTCCTCACGTGTGTGACCGTTTTGGGCTGCGGCCAACTCTCAATAGCTTCAATCTTGGCTTTATCAACTTCAATTCCTTGTGGAGTAACAACATAGCCAAGAAAAGATACTCGGTCGATGCAAAAGGTGCACTTCCCAAGGTTACCAAACAAACGTGCATCACATAGAGCAATAAAAACAGGACGTAAATGTTCCAAATGTTCCTCCAAAGATCTACTATAAATCAGTATATCATCAAAATAGACCACCACAAATCATCCAATGAAAGCAGGTAAAACTTCGTTCATTAATCTCATGAAAGTACTAGGTGCATTAGTTAACCCAAAAGGCATGACTAACCACTCATATAATCCAAACTTAGTTTTAAATGCTGTTTTCCATTCATCCCCAATTTCATACGAATTTGATGGTATCCACTACGCAAATCAACTTTGGAGAATATTGTAGAGCCACTCAATTCATCAAGCATATCATCTAGCCTAGGAATAGGATGACGATAACGAATAGTAATATTATTAATGCCTCTACAATCAACACACATACGCGATGTACCATCCTTTTTCGGCACTAGAATAATAGGAACAACACAAGGACTAAGGGATTCGCGTATATAACCTTTGTCGAGAAGCTCCTGTACTTGACGCATAATCTCCTTCGTCTCCTCTGGATTGGTACGGTATGGCACACGGTTTAGCAGTGAAGCACTGGGAATTAAGTCAATCTGATGCTCAATCCCTCGAATAGGCGGTAATCCCGGTGGCACATCTTATGGAAAGACGTTAGCGAACTCCTGCAAAATGTTAGTGACAGCAGGAGGCAAAGAGGAAGGCACGTCCTCGAATGAAAATAATGCCTCTTTGCACACAAAAGCAAACAGATTTGCTGAAATCTAGCTCATCAGTATCATATTTGGTGGCAAATAAACATGCAGTTTTCAATTTAATTTCAGAAGCAACACTAGATGGTTTATTATTAGGCTTCATTTGTTGCTCAAATTCTTTTGCCACAATCTGATTTTCACTCTTATTCTTCTCCTGTTTTGCTTTATTAGCTCTATTAATATCATCTTTCAAAATGGAATCAGGAGTCATAGGAAGCAAAGTAATATTTATATCCTTATGAACAAGAGTATACTGATTGTTTCTACCATGGTGTACATAATTTTTATCAAATTACCATGGTCGACCAAGTAATAAGGAACATGCTTGCATAGGTACCACATCACAATCAACATAATCAACATATGTAGAGATACTAAAATGCACATGAATAGTACGTGTTACCTCAACCTTGTCGTTGTTGTTGAACCATTGGATGTAGTAAGGATGTGGATGTGGTCTTATGGTGGGAGATAGCTTCTCCACCATCTCCATACTAGCCAAGTTGTTGCAGCTCCCTCCGTCTATGATGACGCGCACAGAATGTTCCTTCACAACTCCCTTGTATGGAACAAATTATGCCTCTAATTTTGCTCAGCCTGTGTGACCTGCACACTCAAAACACGTTGAGAAACTAAACATTCATACCCGTCAGTGTCTTCAAGGGCCATGTATTGCGTCTCATGGTCAGAATCATCTCCACCATGTTCTTCGTGTGTAATAAGAGCCAAAGTCTCCTCATCATAGTCACTAGCGGACTCATACCTACCATCCTCAGTAGCAATCATCACATGCTGAGATTTGCATTCTCTCACATAATGACCTCTTCCCTTAAAACGACGACAAATAATATCACTTGTGTGCCCTGTTGATGCCATGGAAGAAGAAGAGCTTTGTGCAGGCCCGGCAGGTGTGCTCTTGGCAGATAGTGGTGGTTGTGCCTGCTTTCTTGTATCACGGCTGGAGGTGGCACCTGATGGAGGTGCTGGTGCAGTGGAAGTAGAAGATGCACGTGGTTTCCATGATGAAGGTCGACCTGTAGAAAAGTTAGTTCACGCCAATGCTTGTCGATCCTGCACTTCATGTTCAGCTTTACAAGCAAGATGGAATAAACGAGTGATATTAGTATACTCCTTATATTATAGAATGGTCTGAATCTCTCTATTTAATCCACCCATAAAACGTGCAAGCATAGCTTCATTCTCCTCAACAATACCACATCTAATCATGCCAGTTTGTAATTCCTGATAATATTCTTCTACAAAAAAAATTCCATGTCTTAAACGCTGCAATTTTTGAAGCAATTCACGTTGATAATATGGTGGAACCCAACGAGTACGCATAGCACTTTTCAAAGCAGCCCAAGTAGCTGGAATAGGATATAATCTACAATGTTCAGACCACCATACACACACAAAACTAGTAAAAGCACAAACAGCAGCAACAACCAGTCTCTCCTCGGGATATTGTAAACATGTAAAACGTTGTTCAGTTTCTAACTCCCAAGTAAGATATATATCAGGAACATATCTATCCTCAAATGGTGGAATATTCAATTTCAGTTTAGGAACATGGTCATGATCTCGTACACGAGGTGGTGGTGCAGCCTACCATTGCGATTATATACCTGAGGTCGACCTGCTGGTGGTGGTGCTGGTGGCTGCACGTAGTTCTGATTTTGATCAACCTCATCCTCATAATCGCCCGCATAATCATCATCCTCCTGGGTACCACCAGCAGCAGTAGCAGGAGCCAAAGAAGCATCAACAATAGGTACAGCAGCACCAGAATTTTGACCAAGCTCAATCGGAACGCACTTTGTCCCACTTGATTTGGAAGGCGCCATTGTAGTTGTTGTTGTAGAGGTGCGACAGGTGCAGCAGGCGGTGGTGGTGGAAGACGCGCGAGAAATTCATTAAACTTGTTATCGAGTTTTGTTTCAAACGTCTTCTCAATGCCATCTATCTTCTCCATGGCCTCTTCAAATCTGTCTAGCACATCTTGCACCTGTCCACTCATCATTTGCTGAAATTTATCATGTAGCTGTTTGTTCGTCATGTTCTCCCAATCAGTCTCATCGGCTTGTGATCCTGCCATGGTTAGCAGCAATAGAAACACAAAAGAATATGTTCCTACAGACTACTAGGAAGTGGTGGTGATGGTGGTGTGTCACAAATCCTTCAAGCGAATCTCAAAGTCTTACCGCCTTACCCAAAGAGCGGTGGTGATCGGCAACCGTTGTAGTCAAAACTCTCAAAGCTTGGATAGAGCGATGGCGGTGGTGTCAAACACACGACGAGATGTATGTGGAGCTGGGAAGGCTTATAATATGGTAGCAAAAGGGTCACAATAATCAATTCGAGATGCAAAGTTGAATAAATGCTCAACAACGGTACTGTGCTGGTCCTAGGCTAGACCGTGCTAGAGACGCGAGCCTAGAACACTAACAAAATCACGGCACGACACGTAATCAAGGGAGGAGCACACTCTGAATTATTTTTTCTCGTTTTTTTCACTTTTTTGCACTTTTTTTCCTCTTTTTTTGCTCCGCAACAATTTTTTTTTGAAAAAGTCTACAAATGGTCTAAAAACTGCCTAGCCAGAATTTTCCAGACTTAGTTTTTTTTTGAAACTGGAACTATTTTTCTTGTACTGGTGGCACTGATGTTGGGAAGTCCGACTTGGTCACGACTCGGAGTATGGCGTGATCTGGAAATCAAAAACAAACCAACAAATACTGGACTCGGACTAGGACTGGTGGCGGAGATGAATCTGGTGGAAACTCGGACTTGTGGCAGATATATGTAGGGCGGTGGAACACGGACTGGTGGCGGATCTCTGATGGAGGTGGACTCGGATTATCGTGATGGCGGTGAATATGTGGTATATGGCAGTGGTGATGACGATGGTGGTATATGGCAGCGGTGATGACGATGGTGGTATATGGCAGCGGTGACGATGATGGTGGTTTATGGCAGCGGTGATGATGATGATGCGGCGGCGGCGTGACAACTTGTGAACAGAACTCGAAACTCTAAAGGACTAGACACTAAGACCAGCAACTCGACACGACGATGCAACCGCAGATTCAACAAAGCAAAGACTAGAAAGAATATGCAATGGCTCAGACAGGTTCGGATAGGATGAACTAACCCTAATTTTTTTGTGGCTTTTTCGTGGACTGTAGGTATGAAGAACAGACTCGATCTAAACTACGAAAAACTGTAAAATTTCACCGAGCAACCTAGAAATCTGATACCACTTGATAGAGGCAAAGGTGTCCCGTCTTTCGATGAGATGGTGGCTATCGTTTTCTGTGGGAGTCGACCTTGACGATCCGACTACGAACGTGCAAGACGTCGCGCCTTAGCAGTCGCTAAACCAACTTCTGAGGGGTTATTGACCACGCCGGAGCACGATCAACCTGACCACGAGGGTCTGTTTTCCTGCGAGCAAACGAAGAACAAGCAAGAAACTGAGATTGCAATCTGGATATTGCGAATATAAGAGGAAAGCTTTATTAATGAAGGTGGGGTTCTGAGACGCCTTTGTCTGGTCGTTGAACACAAACAAAGTACGCGAAGTTGCAACTATGGCGAACTTTTAATCTAAACAAAACCCAAAGTCTAAACGGTGCCCTAAGGGCTGTATATATGGAGGAAGAGGGGGAAATTTCGTGGCCCTTGGTGGAGGGGTCCGAAACCAACCCTATCTCTTGTTTCCCCACACATACAGACTCTAAAAATAGCCTATACTTATGTATTTCAAAATTACATGGGCCTGGCCCAATAAAAAGGTGACACAGCACCTAGAATAGCCTCTGGACGAAATTTATGAAGTGGCATCTTGTATATTTCGTCCAAGGATTCGTGCACTCATTATGGTGTCTTCAAAGTCCTGACATCATCACTTGTAACTCCGTTCTGATTCCCCTTGCGCATGCCATCATCTTCATGCTTGTTCTTGCTCCAATGTTCATCCTTCTCCAAGCTAGGCCCTTCATTTGTAAGCAAAACAAATGTATCCAATTTAGGCAGCATCATATTCTCATGAACATTAGAATCATTACCAAGAAACAAAAGTACCTGGTAATTTAATTGGCGTGTGCGAGCTCTAGTAATTGGTCCAGTATGTATAGCAGCAGGGACTATGGGTGTAACAATGGTATTGATGTCCTCATCACATCTCATAGCAACGGTGTCCTGTACCTCCTTCCGTACAAAGCTTCGAAAGGGGCCATCTTCAAACTAGCTTGATAATTGTTGTTGTAAGAGAACTCCGCATATGGCAAATTGTCATCCCAACTAGATCCATAATCTAGCGCACAAGCTCTCAACATGTCCTCCAGAATCTAATTGACTCTCTTGGTCTGTCCATCTGTCTGTGGATGAAAGGTTGTGCTAAACTCTAGCCTGGTACCCAAAGTCTCATGCAACTGATTCCAAAACTTTGAGGTAAACTGGGTTCCTCTATCTGATACAATGGTCCTCGGAACTCCATGCAGCCATACAATCCTGGTCATGTATATCTTTGCCAACTTAGCACTGGTGTGTAAGTGGTCTTCACTGGGGTGAAATGAGCTACCTTCCTCAACCGATCGACTACAGCCCATATCGAGTCATAGCCTGAATGAGTCCTGGGCAATCCCGTGATAAAATCCATGCCTAGCTTATCCCACTTCCATTCGGGTATCGGCAATGGCTGTAGCAATCCTGCTGGCTTATGATGCTCTGCCTTCACTCTCTGACATACATCACATACTGCTACATACTCAACAATATCTTTCTTCATTCCGGTCCACCAGAAACTGTCCTTCAAATCCATATACATCTTGGTGTTTCCTGGGTGAATCGAATACGGCGAATCATGGGCCTCTTGCAGAATCAACTTCCTGATCTCGAGGTCATTAGGCACATATACGCGATCCTCAAACCATAAGGTATCGTGCTCGTCCTCACGAAATCCTTTAGCCTTTCCTTTGCTCATCCTTTTCTTTATCTCTGCAATCTCTTTGTCAGTCTTCTGAGCTTCCCTGATCTTATCCATCAAGGTAGACTGAATTTCCAACGCTGCTACATAACCCTTCGGAACTATTTCCAAACATAGCTCGCGAAGATCCTCTGCTAACTCCTTGGGTAATCCTCCAGTCATAAGTGTGTTGACATGACTCTTGCGACTCAACGCATCGGCTACTACATTAGCCTTTCCGGGATGATAGTGTAACTTCATATCATAATCCTTGATGAGCTCCAACCATCTCCTCTGCCTGAGATTCAACTCCTTCTGCATGAAGATATACTTCAAACTCTTGTGTTCCGTGTACACCTCACCATGGTTTCCGATGAGAAAATGTCTCCAGGTCTTCAACGCATGCACTACGGCTGCTAGCTCCAAATTGTGTGTAGCATAATTTAGCTCATGGGGTTTAAGCTGTCGTGAGGCATATGAAACAGCTCTTCCCTCCTGCATAAGCACTGCTCCAAGTCCTCGACGAGAAGCGTCACAATACACTTGATAATCCCTAGGTTGATCTGGAAGAATCAACACGGGGGCTGTAACCAAACTTTTCTTCAACTCCTGAAAACTGGCCTCACATTCCTCAGTCCAATTGAACTTGGTGTCCTTCTTCAAAAAATCCGTCATGGGCTTTGCAATCTTAGAGAAATTCTCAATGAACCTTCTGTAGTATCCTGCGAGTCCAAGAAAACTCCGGATTTCTCCAACTGACGTGGGTGATTCCCATTTAGTCACAGTGACAACCTTGGTGGGGTCTACTGCTATTCCTTCTCCGGATATAACATGTCTGAGGAATCCAACTTCCTTCAACCAAAACTCACACTTGCTAAACTTGGCATATAACTGATGTTCTCTAAGCTTCCCAAGAACCAAACGCAAATGCTCCTTATGCTCCTCTTCATTCTTCAAGTAGACCAATATATCATCAATGAACACCACGACGAACTTATCCAAAAACTCCATAAACACCTTGTTCATCATGTTCATGAAATATGTAGGTGCGTTAGTCAGACCAAATGACATAACGGTATACTCATATAGCCCGTACCTTGTGGTAAAAGGTGCCTTAGGTATATCCTGCTCTCGAATCTTCAGCTGGTGGTATCCTGATCGTAGATCAATCTTGGAAAATACTTTAGCTCCTTGCAATTGGTCAAATAAATCATTAATCATTGGTAGTGGGTACTTGTTCTTGATCGTCACTTCATTCAACCCTCGATAATCAACAACCATCCTCAATGATCCGTCCTTCTTCTCCACTAGAAGCACTGGTGATCCCCAAGGTGAAGAACTTGGGCGAATATAGCCTTTATCCAGTAACTCCTTAATCTGCTTCTTAATTTCTTCCAGATCCTTTGCGGGAATCCGATACGGTCTCTTAGATATCGGCCCTGTGCCTGGCAAAAGCTCAATCAAAAACTCAATGTCTCTATCGGGTGGCATGCCTGGCAACTCCTCTGGAAATACATCACGAAAATCCTTCACCACTGGTACTTCCTCCTGTACAACTCCTGATAAGGAATTCACATGAGTCCTCTTCGGCACATGCCGGATACATACTTAATCTTTCTTCCCTCTGGGGTAGTGAGCAAAATCGACTTACTGGCGCAGTCAATGTTCCTTTCATACTTTGATAACCAATCCATGCCTAATATTACATCCAGTCCTTGTGACTCCAATACTATTAGGTCTGAGGGGAACACGTAGTTACCAATCCTTAATGGTAACCGATCACACCATAGGCTAGCAATATACTCTGCTCCTGGCGAGGTTACTAACATGGGTGACCTAAGGGCTTGGGTTGGCAGGTTATACTTATCCACAAATCCCCTTGATATGTATGAATGCGATGCACCAATATCAAAAAGAACGATTGTAGTAAATGACTTAACCAAAAACTTATCTATAACTGCATCAGGTTGCGCTTCAACCTCCTCCACGCTAACGTGGTTCACTTGTCCCCTGTTGAAAGGGTTGGGCTTCTTCCCAGAGCTTCCATTGCTATTTACATTCTTTTCTTTAGAACACTCCGTGGCGTAATGTCCATTCTTCCCGCACTTGAAACAAGTAATGTGACTTAGATCCTTCTTGGCGGGTGTTGCTAGGTTGGAACGGTTCTGGCTGTTGCTTCCTCCATTCCCATTCCCATTCTTGGGGCCACTATGGTTATGCAAACTGCCTCCATTGGAATTATGGCCTCCATGGTTATGGTGAATGTGTCCTCCCGAGTTCGGGGTAAAACGAGGTCTCTGCTGAGCTCCTGAATTGTACTTCCATTGTCCATACTTCCTCTTGCGGTTGTTTATCTGCTGCTGCTTTTCCCTTCAATCATAAGAGCTCTATCTACCAACTCCTGATAGTTGTTGAAGGTTGCCACCATCAACTATATGCTCAACTCATCATTCAGTCCTTCTAGAAACTTCTCCTGCTTAGCGGCATCTGTAACGACGTCATCTGGGGCATAACGTGCTAACTTACTAAACTCATCCACATATTGGCCCACTGTGCGTCCTCCTTGGCGCAAATTGCGAAACTCGCGCTTCTTCATGGCCATAGGTCCTGCTGAAACATGGGCAGTGCAGAAAGCCTGCTGGAACCGGTCACATGTGACAGTGTCGATGGGGTAAGTGGCTGTGAAATTCTCCCATCATGATGTTGCGAGTCCATCAAGCTGATGTGCGGCAAAACACACTCTCTCTGCATCTGTGCATCCTACAGTGGTCAGCTGCCTTCCAATCTTGTGGAGCCAATCATCTGCAACAATCGGCTCGGTGCTACTAGAGAACACGGGCGGTTTCAGCCTTAGAAAACGGGCTAAGTGATCAACAGGTGGTGGTGGTGGTGGTGGTTTGTTGTTGTTGTTGTTGTTGTTGTTGTTGTTTGTAACACCCCAAAAATTTAACCATATTTTGATTATTAAAAATTTGCCAGCAATTTAAAATTTTTGCTTTCTGGATTTTCTTTTGATTTCATAACCACTTTTTCTTTAATATTGTGAAGTTTTTGCCCCAAGTAAAAACTTTCCAAGATTATCATTTGGACTTGTATACCCTCTTAAGAAAAACAATTCTTCTATCAGTGGATGTAATTGCATAATTTTTTTTGCTTTATTCTTTTTAAGTGATTTTTGTAAGTTTTAGAGCCTCTTTTGCACTGCAACCATTTGACAAAAGCATCTAAAACTTTCACCAAAATTTGGGGATGTCATGTGGAGTTTTTAAATCACTCTGGAGCAAAAATATCTTTTATTCATTGAAATTTTTGAGCTCTACCTCAAGTTTTCAAAACTAGTCCAGTTGGTACCTTTGCACTACAACCCCTTTAAATAATTCTTTAAAAAATTAGCAAGTATTTGGAGATGACAGTAGATGCATATAATTCATTTTATGCAAAAACCCATGAATGCTCTTTGCAAAAATTGAGCAAAACATCCTCTTTTGCTCTTTGGACCAGATTGGCCTTTTCTACTGCAACTCCATTTTGTATTGCTATGTTACACATGATTATTTTTCCTACTTATAGTCCTCCCTACCAAACCCTTAATTGCAGAAGAGTGGCCCCATGGGATTATTTTTGGTCCATAAAATGATAGCCTTTAGTTTCTGCCCAAAATTGGTTTTCTCAAATTTTTGCACTAACAAATTTCTAGTCTCGACTAACTAACCTTGCCACCATCTCCTACACCTAATGAGACACTGATCTGGAGATTTTGGCCACCCCAAGAACTGCCTAGATGCCTCTAGCATTCTGTCGAACACCTTGTGTGTATGGCCAGTTTTGGCATGGTTTTTAGTTAGCATTGTAAACTTGATCCCCTGGCCTAACTAACTTGTCCACTAAGCTCCTAGTTAACCCTAACCCAGGCCTGCTAATCTCCAGCCTCATCCTAGCCCTCTAGCACGCTCTGGCATTGCGTCGAGCATGTAGCGTCCGTGCGCTGGGCGCGCCCAGAGCACGCGTTTTGCAAGTGCGTGCGCGCGAGTTGCCGCGTCTGGCCCTGGCCTTTGCTTACCCGCAGAGCCACGGCCGTCCTCATCCACTCCCCAGAACGCTCCAGGCCGCCCCTAGATCCCCACAGCGCCGCTGTCAGGTCGGCCACGGCGGCTAGCGGCCAGCCACAGTGAGCTCCTGCCATGGACGGCACCGCCCGAGCCACACGCGTGCACCAGCTGCCCTCTGGAGCCGTTCGAGCTCATCCACAAGCTCGTCTGCAAGCGCTCGTCGCCGCCACGTCCTCCTGCAGCAACAGAACGGCGGTTCGCTGGTGTCCTTATCCACGGCCGCGGAACCGATGTAGCTGCGCTATAAATAGGGACCCCCGGACCCGTCCAGACCCTCAGGCAGCCTCGTACCACCCCACTAGCGCGCCCCACGGCCAGGAAGCGACGACGGAAGGCCTTCTTCCTCGCCTCCGGTCAGTTCGGCTGCCGCCACGTTCTAGTCCCGTTCGTTGCAACAAGGCCATCCCCCGTCCATCCAGCACCACCACCCGACTCCTCTTCGTCTTGCGGAGCCGCCCGAACCCCCAGCTGCGACGGAGAGCCACCATAGCCCGAACCCCCAAATCGTCCCGAAGCCATGCCGCTGGCGACTCCCTTCACCCCCGCCAGCCATTCGACCACCGAGAGGACCTCCTGATGGCGGATCCATCCCAAGACTCGAACCTCAGGGAAGCACTGTTTGTCAACGGCGATCGCGAGTCCGCCTCGCTCGGGCGAGGGAAGAGGAGGAGAGGCGACCGTCAAACGACCAAGGGCCCTGGACCCACTGTTGGATAAGTGAAGGCGTAAACACTAGAGTACGTCTTCGACGAGTTTTAATTTGAAACGTTTTTCTTTTTCTGTTTTATTTTAAAAAACAGAAAGTTGACTAAACTTTGACTGGCTATAACTCCAAATGAGTTGATTCTTTTTCCTACCTCTCTCAAAGTTTGTCTAGTTTATTTTCAGATTTACTTGAAAAAAATTCAGACAACCTTTTTGTACTGTTTTGAAACTATGTATTAATTCAAAAAATTTAAATAGGATTTTTGGAGAGAGAAGAAAACTTTCAAAAGTTTTGGGAATGCACCCTGCCTCTCCACAACTTGAAGGCAAGCATTCTGAACCTGGGCATAATATTGTCGTGTGTTGTTTGATACGGTTACAACACCTCTCGTCTCAGAGTTTCCGGTATATTTTTTTGTGATGGTATGAACCTACTCATAAGTGCATATTGATGATTCCGTGCTATTGCAATTTGATACGTGGTGATAGTAATCACCCTCGTATGCCTATCATGCCTATCAGAAGGAAGCCGGGAAAGCCTCTGTCTTGGGTAGACACGAGCTTGTCTCTGGTCTTCGTCAAGACGGTTGTGTCCGGTATGGCATAGTAAGGTATGATGAGTGGTGATTCTGTCTGTTGGTTGAAACATATTTGTTATGCTAATCGTGTAGGAAACACTTAAACCTCCTGAGTCGACCGTAGATCAAGTCTTGTTCCAGTAACCCCCATACTTGTTTCGTGCTACCACTTGTCCCTGCCATAGGTAGGGTACGGTTCAGTAAGTTGTCAACCCCTTTCTAGCACACACCGTACAGAGAGGCCATGGTGGAAGATACCGGCAGCATCCGTAGGCATGCCACCGGTCCGGGGCATGGGTGTTTCGGTTGTAGCCGAGGGAGTAGCTCCCCTAGTTTGCGCGTGTTATAAATTTTGTGATCCCATGCTACTCGAGGTTGTAGCCTCCCCACTTAGAGTTTTGCTTAACGAGTGTCGTGGGTGATTCCAGACACCGATAAGTCAAGCTGGTGTGTGCGGTCAGGTGTGTTTTCAACTAAAAGACCGTAGGCGGAATTAGTCCTAACGGGCTAACGAAATCCGTTACTCATGGGTAAAGAGTACACCCTCTGCAGACATTAAATACCTATTCGAATAGCCGTGTCCATGGTTAAGGACTACAATCTGGGTTGGGTCAAGTGTCGGTCTTGGTGTCGGTCTTCGGAGGAAAAACTGCTAAACCAGAACATGGATTATGACTTGTGACTCATGATGATTATGGTTATTATTATTATGGACTAACCCTTTATACTATTTGAATTTTTTAGTATCCCTGGGACAGTTCTACCTCCTGGATATTCACTCTGATATTTACTTTATAAGCCCTTTATGTGGTGTCACTGAGACGCCCGACTGTGGCATGTTTGTTATATATTTACTTATAAGCCCTTTATGTGGTGTTGCTGAGACGCCCGACTGTGGCATGCTTGTTATTGATTTTCTTATAAGCCCTTTATGCGGTGTCGCTGAGACGCCCGACTATGGCATGTTTGTTATATATGTACTTCATAAGCCCTTTATGTGGTGTCGCTGAGACGCCTGACTCCGGCATGCTTGTTATTTGTTTACTTTATAAGCCCTTTATATGGTGTCGCTCAGACGTCCGACTGAGGCATTCTATCTCTACTCTCTAATTGCATTATTCGTATTTTATGTGAATAACTTGCGTACGTACATCATGGATTTTTTTGACTGATGTTGCGATCATAGAATATTTCAGAGCATGATTATCATTTGTTATATTATACCCTTGTTCATAATGTTTGCGAGTACATTCAAAGTACTCACTGGCTTGTCCTTGGCTATTGTCTTGGCCAGATTTCTTGCTTGGAGAGGAGTGTTGCGATGACAGCCCCGAAAACTAATCAATGGTGATAGCAGTCTCGCGAAGATAGGAGTTATCCAGGTCAGTTGTTCCTATGGGAAATGGAGTCCCATAGACGATGAAAGACCACAAACCGCTTCCGCCATCAGCCACTAGAAACCATTTGTTGTACTCATAGGCCAGAATGGTCTTATACTACCTATTTTGTATTTTGCATGGAATTTCTGTATTAAGTTTGTGCCTCATCAGCTAATAGTAATCCTGGGGCTGGTGAGCACAAGGGCCATTTTTGGGAAATTAATATCCCGAAAATCCGGTCCTGACAAACTTGGTATCAGAGCCAAGCTGACCATTGGCTAATCCTATCTCAGCCAGGTCGAAAAACCTAGGTTAACCAACCCACCAGACCATAACCTAACCCCGGCCAAGCTTCTCGCGTAAGATAGCCCCACAGTGACCTGACACCTTTTGGTAGTCGGTGCCAAACCTATCAGCCTAGCCTGTCGATCACGCGCCAGTGACTGGCACCTAAATTGTCTCACTCGCAAGCATGCGAAGGAAGACTCCGTCTCCTTTTTCTATAAAAAGGGCACACTAACCTCAACACAGCACAGCACAGCCTCTTCCCCAAACCAAGCCATAATGCCTGGCCCCGTCGTTCACAATGAAACCACGGCAAACAACCATGGAGGTTTTGCGACCATACTAGCAAACCTCACCCGCCGTGCCTTTGCATTAGAGGAGCCTCCAGAATATGTTGTGTACCAAGGACCCATGAGCGGTGAGAGCCGTCAATTCTGGGCAACTATACACATCTATGGTAGGGGTTTATCGCCAGAACGCCCCTACAGGTTCACCGGAAGGACAACTTCCTTTGAGCCACAAGCCATCCAACTAGCTGCTCGAGAGGCTATAGTTCAACTCCGACACTTGTCGCCCAGAGTTAACTGTCGCTCGTTCTACTACTACCCCAGCCGTGATGGGTATGGTAGGCCACCCCAGGTTGTCAACGGAGATCACGAGACGGATCCTGCATTGTTGCATCTGGTGCGATATGTAGGTGCACTAGAGGAACTGTTCGATCAAATCACCCTTGATCTGATCGCAGCTCGTGGAGAGCTGGTCAGCCGAGCCCCGGCAAGAGGAGAAGATGAGCCCGACGCCGACAACCCAGTCATGCTGTTCGGACACCCGATCGAGTCCTTGAGGTCTGCCCCAGCCATCGACCACAATACTTTGGTGTCCCTAGAAGTGCTTCGTCGCCTTTTGGGAACACGCTCTAGTGGGATTGTGGCCAACAATCATCGGGATGGTCACCATCGCTACCCCGACCCGGCAGCCCCTCAACCCCCTCTCGCTAATCCCGACGGCGAAACCCGTGGAGAAGCCTCGACGTCCACAAGGCAGGCTCCTTTAGATATAAATGAGGTAGACTAAGTCACTCGAGTAGTACCGAGTCTCAGTATGCCCACGCCCTGTAATTATGTAATCTTGCATCGCCTTGAATAATCGCAGCCTGCTTGTGTGCCTCTGTTTTAATAGTAGCCTTGCATAAATATGTTAGCATGCGGTTGTATTTTTTTTAATTCCAGGCACAGCTACCAAAACCACACCAACAACACCCACAGTGATACGTCACTTTTACGAGATATGTGTATCTGTAGCATTGACCCCGACCCCATGGAGCAGACTCGATAAACTAGTTACCCTTCACCACGGTAAATAACCCAGCTCCAATGCTATATAAAAAGGCCACCTCGTGACCTTACCAAGTACCCCTCACCTTGAGCACCACTCGCACAACCATTTCCATTGCCATGCCGAGCCCTAGTATTTATCTGAGAACTCCAGATGCAACTCCAGGCATCTTTGTTAAAATTTTGTGGGACTTTACCTGCAATACCATGAGTGCTATCCATCCACCCCAGTATGAGTTACTCAAATCGAGGATCACCCCATCCACCTCGAAATATTGGCAGTGGTGCACGTTCCTCCCGCAAACCGAAACCAAGACCCCACGGAAGCCTCCTTCGTGGGGAAATCTATGCCGACTCCACATATGGCCATAGAATCTGCTGTGTATGAGGCGCTTACTCGCCTTCGATTCGCGGTACCCTATGCCAGCGAACGGGGGTATTATTACTTCCCGAGTTGGGCAGCACCCGGAGAAGTAGCATCTTTTCCCGGTGAATGAATCGAGAGAGACCCAGTACTGGCCAACCTTTCCCAGTATGTCATCGCTCAAGAGCTTTGACCCAGCGAGTAATGGGCTATCTCCAGAGCCTCGCTGATTTGAATCCTCAGATCGCCATCGGCCGACCACTGAGGCCGAACCAGGAAAGACACATTCATCGACTGGTCAATCCACTTCCCCCGATAGAAGAAGAGTGTGCCCCAATTCCAGAGACTTTTTCTCAAGACCCTGTCCAATTACCATTGTCGTTGTAGATGTCATTGCGGTGTTTATTGTCCATGTATTTATTTATGAATTGCAGCTTATGTGTGGTATCCTATATTTGTGCGATGAATTGAATCTTTAGTTTCAATCAATATGAGTGAATTTACTATGGTAAAAAAAATTATTAACTGTCTTCACTCTCGGTAAACCCTAAAGTGAGATTTCTCCCTGAGTTGTTGCAGCTTATATTTCTTCTCGACATACTTTTTTTTATTCACGCAGCACCATAACAGCAGACTCACGACCTCAACCACTCGACCAAGTGCAAATCCACGTGCACATTTTTGCAACAAGCTAATCACCTCCCTAACACCCCACAGTCTCAGAGGGAGAGATTTGTGAGCAATTACTCGGATACAAGTTACCACCGGCACCCTGAGAGCAGTTGCACCTAACATCGCACCTAATCCTCGTGATCACCGCCATCGCAGAGAACTAACACTCGAGCGGCAGCATCACGACGATCATTGAGGATCATCACACATAGGAGCACGGAGAACCCCAGCAATGCTGCCAACCCTCTGCACATCAGGATCATGTACCAGTCCGGCATCACCTCTGCCATTAGAGCCTCGTCTCGAACTCCTGCAAGCAGAAATGGAGGAGAAGGGAGGAGAAGGAGAAGCGAGGTCAGGTGGGAGGAAGAAGAAAGAAGCACCTCAGTCGTTTTATAGCTCGAGATTGGTGTACGGTGGGCAAAGTCCACCAGCGCCACTCGTCGCTCGATCGCGGGTGTTCGGAGGCGAATCCGCGAGCGGTGCCGACAGCGCACTGGCCCGCAAGGTGAGTGCACGCTGCGCCGGCAGCTAGCATGTCACGCACTACCGCGGTACGACCTAGATGCCCTATGAGCTAGACGTCGCCGGTGGAGAAAGTGCGGGGAAGCGCGTGGGAGAGAGGAAGAAGAGAGAGCCAGAGGTAGAGGAAGAGGCCGACAGTGGACCCCGGGTCCACCTGTCAGCCACAGAGAGCATTGTGCTCTCGGGTACGACCATCGTATTTTCAGTAATTTAGAAGTTTATTCTAAATTTACTGTAACCAATGGTAGAAATTTACCGAAGATTTTTTTTCACGCAACGCCAGCATGCCACACTATAGTTCTGCACCACTTATTGCCCACTCACCGTAGCTACGTTTTAATTACATGAGTAGGATGGTCATTTTTGTGATAGTAGGAGTAAAAATTTTCAAAACAACCCTTATCAAATCTCGAGGACGAGATTTTTTCTTAAGGGGGGTAGTGTTGTAACACCCCAAAATTTTAACCATGTTTTGATTATTAAAATTTTGCCAGGAGTTTAAAACTTTTGCTTTCTGGATTTTCTTTTGATTTCAGAACCCCTTTTTCTTTAATATTGTGAAGTTTTTTCCCCAAGTAAAAAATTTCCAAGATTATCATTTGGACTTGTATACCCTCTTAAGAAAAACAATTCTTCTATCAGTGGATGTAATTGCATATTTTTTTTTGCTTTATTCTTTTAAAGTGATTTTTATAAGTTTTAGAGCCTCTTTTGCACTGCAACCATTTGACAAAAGCATCTAAAATTTTCACCAACATTTGGGGATATCATGTGGTGTTTTTAAATCACTCTGGAGCAAAAATATCTTTTATGCATTGAAATTTTTGAGCTCTACCCCAAGGTTTCAAAACTAGTCCAGTTCATACCTTTGCACTACAACCCCTTTAAATAATTCTTTAAAAAATTTACCAAGTATTTGGAGATGATAGTAGATGCATATAATTCATTTATATGCAAAAACCCATGAATGTTCTTTGCAAAAATTGAGCAAAACAACCTCTTTTGCTCTCTGGACCAGATTGGCCTTTTCTACTGCAACTCCATTTTGTATTGCTCTGTTACACATGATTCTTTTTCCTACTTATAGTCCTCCCTACCAAACCCTTAAGTCCAGAAGAGTGGCCCCATGGGAGTACTTTTGGTCCATAAAATGATAGCCTTTAGTTTCTGCGCAAAATTTGTTTTCTCAAATTTTTGCACTAACAAGTTTCTAGTCTGGACTAACTAACCTTGCCACCATCTCCTACACCTAATGAGACACTGATCTGGAGATTTTGGCCACCCCAAGAACTGCCTAGATGCCTCTAGCATTCTGTCGAACACCTTGTGTGCATGGCCAGTTTTGGCATGCTTTTTAGTTAGCATTGTAAACTTGATCCCCTGGCCTAACTAACTTGTCCACTAAGCTCCTAGTTAACCCTAACCTAGGCCGGCTAATCCCGAGCCTCATCCTAGCCCTCTAGCACGCTCTGGCATTGCATCGAGCACGTAGCATGCATGCGCTGGGCGCGCCCAGAGTGCACGTTTTGCACATGCGTGCGCGTGGGTCGCCGCGTCTGGCCCCGGCCTTTGCTCACACGCAGAGCCACGGCCGTCCTCATCCACTCCCGAGAACGCTCCTAGCCGCCCCTGGATCCCCACAGCGCCGCCGTCAGGTTGGTCACGGCAGCTAGCGGCCAGCCACAGTGAGCTCCTGCCACGGACGCCGCCGCCTGAGCCACACGCGTGCGCCAGCTGCCCTCTGGAGCTGTCCGAGCTCATCCACAAGCTCGTCTGCAAGCGCTCATCGCCGCCATGTCTTCCTGCAGCAACAGAACGGCGGTTCGCCGGCGTCCTTATCCACGACCGCGGAACCGACGTAGCTGCGCTATAAATAGGGACCCCCGGACCCGTCCAGACCCTTAGGCAGCCTCGTACCACCCCACTAGCGCACCCCACGGCCAGCAAGCGACGGCGGAAGGCTTTCTTCCTCGCCTCGGTCAGTTCGGCTGACGCCACGTTCCAGTCCCGTTCGTCGCAACCAGGCTCTCCCCCGTCCATCCAGCACCACCGCCCGACTCCTCTTCGTCTTGCGGAGCCGCCCGAACCCCCAGCTGCGACGGAGAGCCACCATAGCCCGAACCCCCAAATCGTCCCGAAGCCATCTCCGCTACGAAGCTCGCCGCCGGCGACTCCCTTCACCCCCGCCAGCCGTTCGACCACCGGGAGGACCGCCCTAGACTGGCGGATCCATCCCCACCCTCAGAACCCCGCGGGGAAGCGCCATTCGTCGATGGCAATCCCGGAGTCCCACCTCCGCTCGGGCAGAGGAAGAGGAGGGAGAGGCGGCCGGTCAAACCTGACCAGTGGGCCCCCTGAACCCACTGTCAGCGACCCACGCACCAGTCCACGCTGGATAAGTGAAGGCGTAAACACCAGAGTACGTCTTCGACGTGTTTTAGTTCGAAACGTTTTTCTTTTTTTGTTTTATTTTAAAAACAGAAAGTTGACTAAACTTTGACTGGCTATAACTTTTTAAATATAACTCCAAATGAGTTGATTCTTTTTCCTACCTCTCTCAAAGTTTGTCTAATTTATTTTCAGATTTATGTGAAAAAATTTCAGACAACCTTTTTTGTACTGTTTTGAAACTATGTATTAATTCAAAAAATTTAAATAGGATTTTTGGAGAGAGAAGAAAACTTTCAAAAGTTTTGGGAATGCACCCTGCCTCTCCACGACTTGAAGGCAAGCATTCTGAACCCTGGCATAATATTGTCGTGTGTTGTTTGATACGGTTACAACACCTCTTGTCTCAGAGTTTCCGGTATATTTTTTTTGTGATGGTATGAACCTACTCATAAGTGCATATTGATGATGTCGTGCTATTGGAATTTGATACGTGGTGATAGTAATCACCCTCGTATGCCTATCATGCCTATCGGAAGGAAGCCGGGAAAGCCTCTGTCTTGGGTAGACACGAGCTTGTCTCCAGTCTTTGTCAAGACGGTTGTGTCCGGTATGGCATAGTAAGGTATGATGAGTGGTGATTCTGTCTGTTGGTTGAAACATATTTGTTATGCTAATCGTGCAGGAAACACTTAAACCTCCTGAGTCGACCGTAGATCGAGTCTTGTTCCAGTAACCCCATACTTGTTTCGTGCTACCACTTGTCCCTGCCATAGGTAGGATACAGTTCAGTAAGTTGTCAACCCCTTTAGAGCACACACCGTATAGAGAGGCCATGGTGGAAGATACCGGCTGCATCCGGTAGGCATGCCACCTGGTCCGGGGGCATGGGTGTTTTCGGTTGTAGCCGAGGGGATAGCTCCCCTAGTTTGCGCGCGTTATAAATTTTGTGATCCCATGCTACTCGAGGTTGTAGCCTCCCCACTTAGAGTTTTGCTTAACGAGTGTCGTGGGTGATTCCAGACACCGATAAGTCAAGCTGGTGTGTGCGGTTAGGTGTGTTTTCAATTAAAAGACCGTAGGCAGAATTAGTCCTGACGGGCTAACGGAATCCGTTACTCGTGGGTAAAGAGTACACCCTCTACAGACATTAAATACCTATTCGAATAGCCGTGTCCATGGTTAAGGACTATAGTCTGGGTTGGGTCAAGTGTCGGTCTTGGTGTCGGTCTTCGGAGGAAAAACTGCTAAACCAGAACATGGATTATGACTTGTGACTCGTGATGATTATGGTTATTATTATTATGGACTAACCCTTTATACTATTTGAATTTTTGAGTATCCCTGGGACGGTTCTAACTCCTGGATATTCACTGTGATATTTACTTTATAAGCCCTTTATGTGGTGTCACTGAGACGCCCGACTGTGGCATGTTTGTTATATATTTACTTATAAGCCCTTTGTGTGGTGTCGCTGAGACGCCCGACTGTGGCATGCTTGTTATTTATTTTCTTATAAGCCCTTTATGCGGTGTCGCTGAGACGCCCGACTGTGGCATGTTTATTATATATTTACTTTATAAGCCCTTTATGTGGTGTCGCTGAGACGCCCGACTCCGACATGCTTGTTATTTGTTTACTTTATAAGCCCTTTATCTGGTGTCGCTCAGACGCCCAACTGAGGCATTCTATCTCTACTCTCTAATTGCATTATTCATATTTTATGTGAATAACTTGCGTACGTACATCATGGATTTTTTTTGACTGACATTGCGATCATAGAATATTTCAGAGCATGATTATCGTTTGTTATATTATACCCGTGATCATAATGTTTGCGAGTACATTCAAAGTACTCACTGGCTTGTCCCTGGCTATTGTCTTGGCCAGATTTCTTGCTTGGAGAGGAGCGTTGCGATGACAGCCCCGGAAACTAATCAATGGTGATAGCAGTCTCGCGAAGATAGGAGTTATCCAGGTCAGCTGTTCCTGTGGGAAATGGAGTCCCATAGACGCTGAGAGACCACAAACCGCTTCCGCCATCAGCCACTAGAAACCATTTGTTGTACTCATAGGCCAGAATGGTCTTGTACTACCTATTTTGTATTTTGCATGGAATTTCTGTATTAAGTTTGTGCCTCATCAGCTAACAATAATCCTAGGGCTGGTGAGTACAAGGGCCATTTTTGGGAAATTAATATCCCGAAAATCTGGTCCTGACATTGTTGTTGTTGCTGCTGCTGCTGCTGGTGTTGTTGTTGTTGTTGTTGTTGTTGTTGTTGTTGTTGTTGTTGTTGTTGTTGTTGTTGTTGTTGTTGTTGTTTTTGTTGTTTTAGTGATTTTGATTCTGGACTAGTAGCTGCATTAGGGTATTCTGCTAGTGGATCAACTGAGTGAGCTCCAGTGGGAAAGCAAATCCATTGTCACGTCTCGGAGGCATCTGATGGGTTTAGAAAAGGTGAGAAAACAGAATAGAATTAGGTCTAAAGGGAAAACACTACCCATATGCACATGAGACAAACACAATCATATCACTTCAATCAATTCAAAGAAGGGCATACAATCAGTCTAACTATCGTTACAAAAGTGGTCGGACTATACTATATACATGGGGGAATACTACTACTGATATGGTGGCCGACTAGAAGTTTTAATCGGTGGAAGACTCCATGATATCTGCTCCAGCTTCATCAACATAGTCATCATCACTGTCGTCGGGGTCTGAGTCGGTGTCGTCGATGATGATGTAGTCCTTCGAGCAAATGTCCTTGGAATCATTGTCTTCTCCTCCTGGCGCGGGGTCTCCCATGAATACTCCTAGCTTCCTTGTCAGATCGTCATTCTTCTCCACGAGTATTGTCATTTCCTCCTCATATCCATCGCGTGTAGACTTGAGTTCTTCCTCCAGCTCCGTGATCCTGATCATTGCCTTCTTCAGATCTATCATGCCGACGCACATCTGGTTCTCCTGGCAACGAATGTGTTGGTTTAACTCCTGGATGGAAGTTGTAATGGACCTGTCCCTCCTGGTGTTGATCATCTCCCATTGCTCATATCGGCGCCCACAAATCTGGTAGATAGTATATTTAAGATCCTTGTGCTAAACTTCTCCAATGCCTCCCATGGTGATGTGGGCTACAATGCTCTTTCCTAGACTCCAGGTTGGTGCATCAAAGGAAAACTCTATGGGCTCAGTGACTGGCATGAACGTCCTTCCTGGAACTTGAACTCGAATCATCCAGCGCTCCTCTTCTGGTAAAGTGGCGATTTAGGACCCTGTGAAGCTTGGTATTCCAATGTCCAGGTACCTAGTAACTTCCTTCAAGTGTCGTCCAAAAGGAGTGTCTTCATCTGGTTGTGTAAACTTGTTCCTTGCATCCGCCATCCTATAGAGTGGAAAAGAGGAGAGGAGTCAGAAATGAGAAGAGAGGAGTGACCTATGGTTTTAGCTTAGTGGTCGTGTCCTACAATTAGCGTGTGCTCTGATACCATGTTGTAGCGACCAGACCTCAAACAGGCTAGTCTCTGTGCATTAGTGTCATCCCTGGATCGGTAATGCTGACACGCACAGTACTTGAGGATCTATCGAGTTTCAATCACACACTTATTACATCGAATGTCTCAAAAGAGAACTTATTACAATAATATGGCTTAAGGCCATCTAAAAGCGATAATAGCGGAAGGCTTGGAAGATAAAGTGAGTCCATCAACTCCAACGACATAGCGGAGTGAACGCCAACAACCTATGGCACCTTACTCGTCGTCTGAAAAGTCTGCAACATGAAATGTTGCAGCCCGAAACGGGCCAGCACATGGAATATGCTGGCAAAGCAACACATAGAGTAATGAACATAATAAATGCTATCACTACATGCATATATGGCTGGGGGAAAGCTCTATGGTTACTGTTTTTGCATAAAGCCAATTTTTCCCTACAACAAAGGAATAAATTTTATTTAACTATCATGGTGGTTGTTAAACATTGAGAAGGTTCCTCCAACTCAATCCGAATTAGATATCATCATCATTAAACCCAATATATTAATTTAGACTGATGAGATCAACATGATAATCCAAGAACCAGATACTCAAGATGTCCATAACCGGGGACACGGCTAACCATGATTAGTTTGTACACTCACTAGTAGAAAAGGGGGCAATGGTCTAGGCCGGTCCAGCCCATTAGTCCCGGTTCAATCCAGAACCGGGACCAATGGGAGCATCGGACCCGGTTCGTGAGCCCCGGTGGCCGGCCGGGCCACGTGGGCCATTAGTCCCGGTTCGTTTGGACCTATTGGTCCCGGTTGGTGGGACGAACCGGGACCAATGTGCCACACTCCTGGCCCACCACAATTGGTCCCGGTTGGCGGCCTGAACTGGGACCGAAGGAAAACCTGTAGTCCCGGTTCATAGGACCAACCGGGACCAATGGTGGTGCCTATATATACCCCCTCAAGCAAGAGCGAGCACACTTTGCTCTGCTTTTTTACCGAGGGGAGAGGGCTTGGTGGTGCTCTAGCTCACCTCCTATGCACACAAGGTGTTCGATGGAATGCCCGAGCCACACTACTTAGGGTTTCTCCTCTCCAAGCTCGACCGCCAAGCTCCATTTTCCTCCATATTTGTCTAGGTTTAGCGGTCCGTCACGCCCGTCCCGTCTTCAACGTTGTCGATCACCCGCACCGATCTCATCGCGGCACCACCATGGTGAGCCTCTTGTTCTTATCTTCTTTCGAAAAGAAAAATATTCTTATTTGTATGTTTAGATAGATATATACTTGTATAATTTTCTTACTTTTATTATTGCATCTTATATAGTGCGATGGTTTTGGTATCCGCCCCCGTCGGCCCTCGTCCCATCTATGATTCGGATGTGGTATATATTATCTTTTCATAACTATTGGTTCATTTATTGTTTATGACAATTATGCCGACCAACATGACATAGATTTTATTCATCTAGGAGGTTGTTGAACCGGAAATTCCAACCGACCCTATTGTCGAGAGGTTAAATTTAGTTGAAGAAGAAAACAATTTGTTAAAGGAAAAAATTAGAAAAATTGAGGAGGAGAAGATGATATTGGAGTTGCATGTTGCGGATGTCATCGATGATCACAAGATCAAGATGGATGCAATGTGCTTGAAGATTAGAAAGATTAGAAAATATGCCATTCATACCGAGGCTTGGTATCATTATGCCGTTGGATCAGTTGTTACATTGGTTGCGATTATGATCGCATTTGTTTTCGCATTGAAATGTTTTACATAGTTTTAGTGTATGGTTTAATTAATTTAGATGCTCTGCAGAGCTTTATGTTGTTAGATGAGAACTATGTATGTACTTTGGTTTTAATGTGATGATGAACTTCTATTAATTTGGTCACTTAATTAATTATCTATTCATGATGTTCTCAGAATGATTTTGACACATAATTATATATAATGCACACAGATGAACCGGCAATGGATGTACGGTTCAAGACACACCTCCGAGTACATTAAGGGCATGCATAATTTTCTCGAAGTGGCTGAGGCAAACAAGCGAATGGTTTTATGTGTTGTCCATGCCCTATATGTGGGAATCTGAAGTCTTACTCGACCGAAAATCCTCCACACCCACCGCTTTACAAGGGTTTCATGCCACACTATAATGTTTGGATGAGGCACGGAGAAATAGGGGTTATGATGGAAGACGGCGAAGAAGAAGAGTACGATGACAACTATGTGCCCCCGAATACGGTGATGCTCCGGAAGATCAAGAGGAACTAGACGATGTGCACGATGATGCTGCAGCGGTAAGCTGCTGAAGATCAAGAGCAACAGACGATGTGCCCGATGATGATGATCTCCACGGGTCATTGTCGATGCAAGGGCAATACTGAAAGTCAAAAGGAGAAGATGAAGTTCGATCGCATGCTAGAGGACCACAAAAGGGTTGTACCCCAATTGCGAAGATGGCAACATAAAGCTCGGTACCGTCTTTGGAATTGCTGCGATGGAAGGCGAGAGAATCTTGTGCTCGATAAAGGATTTGAGAAGCTACTTAAAATATTGAAGAAGAAGCTTCCAAAGGATAACGAATGCCGACAAGTACATACGCATCAAAGAAGGTCGTATGCCCTCTAGGATTGGAGGTGCGAAGATACATGCATGCCCTAATGATCGCATCCTCTACATGGTGCGTACAAGGATCTGAACGCATGCCCGGTATCACGGTGCATTACGGTATAAGATCGAGACGAGATGACCTGGTGATGTTGACGGCGAGCCCCGGAAGAGGGTCCTGCGAAGGTGATTTGGTATGCTCCTATAATACCACGGTTGAAACGTCTGTTCGAAACGGAGAGCATGCCAAGTTGATGCGATGGCACAGTGAGGACCGTAAGAAAGGCGGAAGTTGAGAGCACCGGTGACGGGTCGCAGTGGAGAAAAATCGAGAGAAAGTCTTGGGATGAGTTTGCAAGTGAGCCAAGGAACGTATGGTTTGCTTTAAGCGCGGATGGCATTAATCCTTTCGGGGAGCAGAGCAGCAATCACAGCACCTGGCCCATGACTCTATGTATGTATAACCTTCCTCCTTGGATGTGCATGAAGCGGAAGTTCATTATGACGCCAGTTCTCATCCAAGGCCCTAAGCAACCCGGCAATGACATTGATGTGTACCTAAGGCCATTAGTTGAAGAACTTTTACAGCTGTGGAATGGAAACGGTGTACATACGTGGGATGAGCACAAACAGGAGGAATTTAACCTAAAGGCGTTGCTGTTCGTGACCATCAACGATTGGCCCGTTCTCGATAGCTTTCGGGACGCACAAACAAGGGATACCACGCATGCACGCACCGCTTACTTGACACCGATAGTATATACCGGCAAGATGCGGGAAGAATGTGTACCCGGGCCATCGTCGATTTCTTCCGACCAACCATCAATGTCGAAAGAAAGGCAAGCATTTCAAAGGCGAGGCAGATCACCGGAAGAAGCCCGCCATGTGTACCGGTGATCACGTACTTGCTATGGTCAATGATTTACACGTAATCTTTGGAAAGGGTCGGCGGACTAGCTGTTCCGAGTGACGCCGAGGACACGCACCCATGTGGAAGAAGAAATCTATATTTTGGGACCTACCCTCTTGGAAAGACCTAGAGGTCCGCTCTTCGATCGACGTGATGCACATGACGAAGAACCTTTGCGTGAACCTGCTAGGCTTCTTGGGCGTGTATGGGAAGACAAAAGATACAATTGAGGCACGAGAGGACACTGCAACGTTTGCACGAAAAAGACGGCATGCCTCCAAAGCGATATGAAGGTCCCGCCACTATGCTCTTACCAAAGAAGAGAAGGAAATCTTCTTTGAATGCCTGCTTAGTATGAAGGTCCCGACGGCTTCTCGTCGAATATAAAAGGGATAATAAATATGTCGAGAAAAAGTTTTAGAACCTAAAGTCTCATGATCGCCACGTGATTATGACGCAATCGCTTCGGTTGCATTGAGGGGCTTCTACCGAAAACGTCCGATTAGCCATTGTGAAGCTATGTGCATTCCTCAATGCAATATCTCGAAGGTGATCGATCCGAAACCATACCAAGGGTAAGGAGTGATGTGGTGCAATGTCTTGTCGGTTTAGAGCTGGTGTTCCCACCATCCTTCTTCAATATCATGGCGCACGTTCTAGTTCATCTAGTTGACGAGATTGTCATTACGGGCCCGTATTTCTACACAATATGTACCCCTTTGAGAGGTTCATGGGAGTCCTAAAGAAATATGTCCAGTAACGCGCTAGGCGAAGGAAGCATCTCCATGGGCCATCAAGCGAGGATGTCATCGGGTTTTGTGTTGACTTCATTCTGGCCTTAAGAAGATAGGTCTCCCTAAATCGTGGTATGAGGGGAGACTGACCGAAAAGGCACGCTTGGAAAGGACTCAATAATATGCGAGGATGGATATTCTTGGTCTCAAGCCCACTACACGCTTCTACGTAACTCTACCTTGGTGACCTCGTATGTCGATGAACACAAGAACACCTGCGCTTCAAACACCGGAGCGGTCGACGATCGGATTACATGTGAACACATCGGGACTTTCAGCAGTTGGTTGGAAGCACGTGTCGAGGTGACAACCTTGTTTGTGATGAGCTGTACTTGTTATCCAGGGACCATCTTTGACTGTATTGATTTGGAAAGGATCTGAGATAAATGGGAATACATTTTACGATTGACCAAGATCAAAAGAGCACCAACCAAAACAGCGGTGTCCGCTTTGATGCAACAACCGAGAGGGAAAGGACACATATTATGGTTACATAGTGGACATATGGGAACTTGACTACGGACATGATTTTAAGGTCCCTTTGTTTAAGTGCAAATGGGTCAATCTGTCAGAGGCGGAATGCAGTAGACCCACAAGATGCGGAATGACAACAAGGATCTGAAAAATCTTGGGTACACCGACGAACCGTTCGTCCTAGCCAATGATGTGGCACAGGTTATCTATGTGAAGGACATGTCCATGAGACCAAGAAAGAGAAAAGATAAGGAAGCAAATACATCATCGATGAGCCAAAGCGCCACATAGTTCTTTTCGGGAAAAAGGGACATCGTGGGAGTGGAGGACAAGACAGACATGTCTCAAGATTATGAAAAGTTTCATGAAATTCCTCCTTTAGAGTCAAGGCTGACCCTAGCATCCCGATAAGCGATGAAGATTATCCATGGTTCTGGCGCAATAAGCAAATGACACAAGCGAAGAAAAAGTGAAGACTTTCTCCATAACTATTATGATGATACCATGCCAACTTTATAAGCGATTAGTATGATACCATTGTTCGTTTTGTACATGCACATGCTATGTGTGGGTCAATTTATGATATCATGCCAACTTTCAACTTTTTCAGAGTTCATTTGAAATGCTTTAATGTCTTATGGTTCGGCCCTCGTAATAATTAAAAATAGCAACAATAAGTATTTTGTTGTAAGTACAAACAAAATAAAATAAATAAAGCAAGAAAGAAAACAAAAAAAGTGTTTTCAAATTTGAAAAGTAATTGCACTAACAGAAAGTTTATAATTTTCCTAAAACTAAAAGCAAAAAGAATTAAAAATAAAGCAAAAACAAAAGAAAATAAATAATGCAGAAAACAAAACAAAAAAACAACAATAAGTATTTTGTTGTAAGTAGAAACAAAATAAAATAAATAAAGCAAGAAAGAAAACAAAAAAAGTGTTTTCAAATTTGAAAAGTAATGGCACTAACGAAAGTTTATAATTTTCCTAAAACTAAAAGCAAAAAGAATTAAAAATAAAGCAAAAACAAAAGAAAATAAATAATGCAGAAAACAAAACAAAAAAACAACAATAAGTATTTTGTTGTAAGTAGAAACAAAATAAAATAAATAAAGCAAGAAAGAAAACAAAAAAAAGTGTTTTCAAATTTGAAAAGTAATGGCACTAACAGAAAGTTTATAATTTTCCTAAAACTAGAAGCAAAAAGAATTAAAAAATAAAGCAAAAAACAAAAGAAAATAAATAATGCAGAAAACAAAACAAAAAAACAACAATAAGTATTTTGTTGTAAGTAGAAACAAAATAAAATAAATAAAGCAAGAAAAAAAAAGTGCCACCTACTAGCCCCCACGGCCTGAATACGACTTGAATCCCTAATTTAGGCCAGGATTCAGGCCCGCAGAAGGCCCAGAAGGCCCATCAGGCAAAGCAGTAGCAAGTAGGCCCATAAGCCTGCAGTAGGAAGGAGTTCAAGATGGGAGCGGCAGTGGGGCTTATAAACCACTGCGCTCCCCTCTCAACTAGCGAGGTGGGACTAAACTTTGGCCCGATCTGGCGGACAGGCCTTTGGTCCCGTTGGTGGCACCAACCGGGACTAAAGAGACATTGGTCGGTTGGTGCCTGCAACCGACCAAAGGTCAGCTTCCGCCCTTTGGGCTGCGAAAAAAGGCCTTTGGTCGGTTGGTGGCACCAACCGGGACTAAAGACATAGTCGGTTGGTGCCACCAACCGACCAATCTCCTTGTATATAAGTAGCACTTCGCAGATTTTGCGATTCATCGCCACCAGTTGCCCTCCCCGACGACGCCGAGCACATCGACGCCGCCAGAGCTGCCCGCGCCGCCGCCCCCCGCCGTCGCCGTTGCCGTCGCTTCGCGCCGTCGTCGTCGCCGTCCTCCCCACCAGCGCCGTCCTCCCGAGATCTTCGCCGTCGTCGCCGCCCGAGCTCTGCCTGTCGCCGCCAAGCTCCAGCCGCGCCGCGCCCGCCCGCCTCCCAGCGCCCGAGCCCCTCGCCGTCGTCACCCTGCCCAGCGCCACCACATTGTGAGCCGCCCACAAGACCCTCTATTTTTCTTTCATTTTATTAGTTTTATTTTTTGTTCAATGTATATATATATGTGTGTGTGTATGTATATATGTGGCTATATATATATATATGCTCTGTTTTTTTCATTTTATTAGTTTAGTTTTTTGTTTATATATATATATATATATATAATGTATATGTGTATGTATGTGGCTATGTGTATGTAATGTTTAAAATTGTTCAGATTATGTTTTTGTTGATATATGTATTTATTGTTCATATGTGTATTAATGTTTTCATTAATTTTTAGAAAAGTTAGGTTTTTTTTCTGTTCATAGATTTTTTGTTGATATTAATTATTGTAGAATATGCAAATGTTTGTATATTCATATGAACAATGCATTAGGCAAAACTTTTTTTTCAAATTTTCTATTTGAACATTTTTTAAAACAAGCAATACTAAAAGAATGAGAGGAAAAGGAAAATAAGAAGATGAAGAAAGGAGAAAAGAGGAGAGGAAGAAGAGGAGAAATAAATAAGAAGAGGAAAAAGAAGAAAAGAAGAGAGAAGAAGAAAGGAATAGAGGAGAAAGGAGAAATTCTATTTTTCTTCTTCTCCTCTATTCCTTTCTTCTTCTCCTTTTTTTTTCTTTTTACTTCTTCTTCTTCCTTCTTCCTTCTTCCTCTTTTCTTCCTTTTCCTTAATTATTTTCCTTTCTCGAGGAGAAGAAGAAAAGAAGAGGAGAAGAAGAAAGAAAGGAAAGGAGAAAGAAGAAACTTCAACACGAGGGGTGGTACCGATACCCCTCCCGATAACATTATTTTCCCATGTATATGTATGTCGCGTCGTTGTCGATATAACCCCCTCTGGATACAACTGCAGCACCCCCCTCGGCCCTCTCGCTCGACCAAAACTCTCGAGGACACCCAAACCCTAGAGAGAAAATGATGTTGCAGGTCTCCTACGTACCCCCTCCCGCCGTGCTCCTACCCGACAAATTAACTCTCTCGAGGCCACCCAAATTTATCAAGTTAAAAGAGTGTTATCGTCGAGGCCACCCCAAACCCTTGAAGCTTTGTGTCGAGGCGACCCCAAACCCTAGAGAAGCAGCGTCGAGGCCACTAACATGATTCGTTATTGTGATTAGCTAGCTAGTTCTACGTTTGCCACTATGTACCATGTTTGAATAATAATTGACATGTTGTCAATATTTGCGAAACTATGGAGCACTCCGAGACGAAGAAAGCGAAGCGATGTTGGAAATAATCGCAAATGGAAGTGATGATGTTGCGTCATTTCTCATCGACACCGTTGGTCGATGGATGAAGAAGAGGGCTATGATTATGATGGCTTCACCCATTAATGCGGTACAAGAGGAGGAATATGTTCATGATGGCTCGATGACACAATGGAGGTACAAGACGAAGGAGACCGTCTTGACCGCTCCGGTCACGAACCGAGCCCGCCAGGTATATATATATTAGTTATGCCCGTCTTGACAAGTTAATTGATGCATCCATTGTTTTGGTATATGTACACATATTAAGTAATCGTCGTCTTTCTTCCTTATAATTTCTAGCCCTCGGATCGAGCACAACTTCGGTAAGGAGGCGAGGCCCAAGAAAAAGTTGAGCTCGGATGA
Organism: Aegilops speltoides; assembly: GCA_021437245.1. Classification (NCBI taxonomy): domain Eukaryota; kingdom Viridiplantae; phylum Streptophyta; class Magnoliopsida; order Poales; family Poaceae; genus Aegilops; species Aegilops speltoides. The sequence goes on from CM038147.1 coordinate 352,846,054, forward strand.
AAAGTTTGAGATCATAGAAATCGCGCCCGACGACGAACCGATTGAACCCATCCGGACAAAGAAGGCATTTTACGCTCGGTCAAGGGGTTCTTGTTAGGGACAGATCGATCAAGCATCCAAAGAATGGTATAAGCTCTGCTAAGGATGAAGACGCCGAGGTGTCTTATGTCAATGATATGCGAAAGAAGATCTTTGGAATGAGTGAAGGCAAATTTCACCCTACCGCCAGAGGAGGATCCGGAGAAGCCGCTTAAAGAGCAATTAATCAAGTCTTGTGCTATTAAGAAGATGGCTGGCCTAATGAGGAGGTGGAGGAAAGAGCTGAACCAGTTTGTCAAGAAAAAGAGACACCAGAATTCATCGGCAAATATGAGAAGATCAAAGATCATCGGCCGCATTTGTGGCCCACAAGACATCGAAAAGAGTAAGAAGATGTCGAGACAAACAAGAAAAATGCTGCGAAGAAGAAGCTTCACCATCGCACGGGGTCGGTGGCTACCTCAAAGCCCGCCTAAGTGGTCCAAGGCTAAGCATGATCTGCTTGAAAAAGGGATCGAACCGAGACAATCTGCTGGCCGGACCGTTGCGGACTTGGTTCTTTGGGGCTGGCGGAACCTTGGACCTATGTGAGGCGATGTCGATGGACGGATGAGCAATCGCAAACACCATCAAGAACCTTCGACACTATATCGATGCAGCGCAGCGAGGGCGTTCCTTCCAAGCAGGGAGAAGGACGAGCTCACAATGGCCCTTAGGAATCCCGAGCACCTGGACGGACACGAGGCACGCCAGGGCTCCCTTCCGTGGAAGGTTGGTTTTCCGGACGCAGGGGTTACAAAACCCACAAGAGGAGGAAGAAACTGGAGCAGACCAAATGCAGCGCTGCTTGGAAGGGTAATGGGGCTAGAGGATCGAGAAGAGGAACGAGAAGCGGCAGATCGCAACAAACGACATGCGAAGCTTCCCCGGCTACCCCGCCATCTCGGCGGAGAAGCTGCGTTGCTTCCACCGAGCTGCTTCAGCGGAGCATGTCTTGACGGCTCGCCAGCTATCCGTGGATGGTATCACGAGTCTCAAAATTGCCACATTATGGCGCAATGCATGAATTTGAAGGTCAAGGCGGCTGTTGGCCAAGTTTATCCTAGTGGACCCGGCACAACTTATCACTTGCCCGATTCGGAAGGATTTGCTAAGGTGATGGTTGATGAAATAACGGAGGATTTGAGGACCTCGGCTTGAGCACCCTACCGGTGAAGGGAGACTAGGCTGGGTTACGCTCAAGACTCCATGCCTATGGCGGAAGGAGCTCATCGACCTTCTCGAGGCTGGGCGCCTCCGCCTCCTCCTCCTCCTCTGGCGAGTCGGGGCACTCCGCCTCCTCCACCGCCTCCTCCTCCGTGAGTGACGATCGAGGCACGCGTGGCGGCACTCCGCCTCCTTCTCCGGCGGCGTGGCGGCACTCCGCCTCCTCCTTCTTCGCCTACGCTTTGCAAGGGCGGAAGAGACCCGCCGCTGCCCGGCTGCTCCGACGCGCGTCGTAGTCCTTCTCCTCCGCCTCGTAAGCAAGCACGAAAGAAGGCAGACGCCGCAGCCGCTCCGTGCTGCTCCGGCGTCTAGCAGACAAGAAGAGAGAGGCAATACAGATCGGTCCACCTCTAAAGCCTCTAGAGAAGTTACTGTGCGAGAGGACCGAGGAGGAAACCGATCGATCGTGCAGACCCACGTGAAGGAGTTCTTTGAAGGGGTGAAAGCAAAGATACATCCACCTCCGGAGGAGAAGGTAGATCCGGTGAAAGCAAAGCGCACTCTCGATGCCCCGAGGAAACCACCAAAGTCTCCGTCGAGAACCAACTATGGCGCATTCTTGAGCAGACATATCTCCAAGCCAAGCGGTCGGGAACTACTGTCAGTGATAAAAGGTCAAAAGAACAACGAGCAAAGGGGAAAAAAATTGCCAAGCTCGGCGAACAAGCATAGCAATCGTGCCCCCCGCTCAATGTGTCTAATCCTCCGGGGACGGTGGCTGGTTATGGCAATCTTGAAGATTACCTGCCTGACGATGCACTTCCTGATTTCATGGAGGTGGACTTATTCAGATACGAGTACTAGAAGCCTCTCGTCAAAGATGAAAAGTCTCTGACAACAATGATGCGAAGATTCCATAGTTGGTACATGAAAACCTGCAGAGAGTCCGAGGGGACGAACACTTTGTATCTGAAAATTAAAGAGGAGCACGACCTCGTTTCAAATGATCATTGTCTATTCCATTTGAGGAGTTCTTGAGTTCTTCAATCAAAAGGCCCTAGATAAATTAATGGTCTTTTGCTACTGCTGTAAGTACTATTTCATCATTAGTCTCAGTATATATAGCTCGGCTCTTTCATTGCATGTATTTATAATTAATTATCCTTAATATATTATGCAGATTGAAGATCGTCGAGTGCAAAAAAAATGAAATCTATGATATTGGGTTCATTAACACAAATATCATAGATGTTTTCTAGTTGAAAAGCGCGCCAAGAGGCCGAGGACAACTTGCTACAATCATTGATTAAAAATCAAAACAAAGGTACCATACTCTTTCCTTACCACGGCCCGTGAGTATTCTTGTCGTGTGCATATTCGGTTTTCCTTATTACTCGGCGAGGTTAATGTAATTGATGAGTTATGCATGCGTGCAGGTACCACTATATTCTTCTCGGAGATTAAGCTTGGCGTGGACTAGTAACCGTCTTAGACTCGAGACGGAAAGATCCCAAAGACCTATGCGGACATGACTGAAATGCTCGACAAGTAAGTTCAATCGATCATTATCGCACCATATCGGCAACTTTTGTTCATTTCCGATATCTCAAGTAATAATAATTATTTTCTTTGTCTTGCGGGGTTTGGAAACAGTTCACCGCACAAGCTCCGGATCGCCAAAGGAGCTGCGATATGTATACCAAAGTAAGTACTCTTGGCGCGCATCTCCGTTGATTCTATAGCTATACTTTCATCAATGCCATTTATATAATGCTTCATTATCAGTTTGATTGACCTCTATTTCTTGTAAAGTCCTTGTGGCGGGAGGAAGGAATGATTTACGTGGATACTACGTGTGCGAGTTCATCCACAACGCGACTTTGAAAAACAAGCGGGGCTACTCTAGAAGACAATATGAAGTGCGTAAGCAATAATATTCACAATTTCATTTTATTACACCATCATTTCTGTTGAGTTTCATTCATATATATGTATTAATTAACCCCTTCTTCAAATTAATTAGGCGTGGCGGATGTGGGATAAACTCCTACCACCAGATCGCATGAAAGCAATTCAAGAGGAATTGGCGGATTCTTTCTTGAACACGTCATCGAGAAAGCGGAGAATACCATGTGGAACTTCAATTCAAATGCTAGTGGTTTGTAATTAAGAGATCTTATATAGATTGTACATGTATGTAGCCAAGAAAACTTGTTGTTCGACCAATCTCGGAGAAGGAGAGGTCGATCGATCACTTCTCTCGGTTTGCATGACGAACTTCATCTTGAATGGTTCTCTCGATCACTTATGTATATATACTACGTGGCGTCGACCAAGCACGGACATAAGAGAGACACTTCTCTCTATTAATTAGCTAGCTAACACAATATCTGAAACACCTAAATTAACCCCCAAAACCCCCAACCCCTCCTTTCAAAAAAAACAAAAACCCCAGCCATTTGGAATGAAGACACGTGGATGCCTTTTGGTCCCGTTGGAGCCACCAACCGGGACCAAAGGCCCTCGACTGGGCTCGGCGCAGGGCCCACGTGGAGGCACATTGGTCCCGGTTCGTGTTTGAACCGGGACTAATGGGTTGAGTATTAATGTGACCCATTAGTCCGGTTCCCGAACCGACTAAAAACCCTCTGAACCGGGACTAATGGGTGGTTTTCTACTAGTGACTCTGCAGAGGTTTGTGCACTTTTCCCCACACGACTCGAACACATCCATGATCGGAGATTCGAGACATAGTCTTTCTGAAGCATGAAAGGATCGAGAAGAGATGTCTAGAGGGGGTGAATAGACACTAAGCAAGAAAAGTTGCAGTTTTTAATTTCTTTCAGTTGAAGTGGAGTTTTGGCACAAGTTTAACATTCACAATACATATCAAGCAAGCATGCAAAGAGTATATGAGCAACGGAAAGTAAAGCATGCAATTTGCGAGAATGTAAAGGGATGGGATTGGAGTGTGCAAACGCAATTTGGAGACACAGAGATTTTTGAGCCGTGGTTCCGATAGGTGGTGCTATCGTACATCCACGTTGATGGAGACTTCAACCCACGAAGGGTAACGGTTTCGCGAGTCCACGGAGGGCTCCACCGATGAAGGGTCCACAAAGAAGCAACCTTGTCTATCCCACCATGGTCGTCGCCCATGAAGGACTTGCCTCATTAGGGGTAGATCTTCACGAAGTAGGCGATCTCCTTGCCCGTAAAAACTCCTTGGTTCAACTCCACAATCTAGTCGTAGGATCCCAAGTGACACCTAGCAAATCTAGGAGACACCACTCTCCAAGAAGTAACAAACGGTGTGTTGATGATGAACTCCTTGCTCTTGTGCTTGAAATGATAGTCTCCCCAACACTCAACTCTCTCACAGGATTTGGATTTGGTGGAAAGAAGATTTGAGTGGAAAGCAACTTCGGGAAGGCTAGAGATCAAGATTTATGTGGTAGGAATGGAAGATCTTGACCTCAACACAAGTGTAGGTGGTTCTCTCTTAGAAAATGTATGCTGGAAGTGTAGGCATGTTCTGATGGCTCTCTCCATGAGTGAAGAGTGGGTTGAGGGGTATATATAGCCTCCACACAAAATCTAACCGTTACACACAACTTACCAAACTCGGTGGGACCGAATAGTGAAACTCGGTCGGACCGATTTAGGAAATAATGTGACCGTTAGGATTTTCGGTGGGACCGACATGTCATCTCGGTGGGACCGATATGGTTAGGGTTAGGGCATAACGTAATCTCGGTGAGACCGATTACACAAACTCGGTGACACCGATTTTGGTAATGGACACATAGAGGGTTGGTCAGGCAAACTCGGTGGGACCGATTCGCTCATCTCGGTTAGACCGGAATGTTATGAAGAGGAACAGAGAGTTTGCATTGTAATCTCGGTAGGACCGACTACACAAACTCAGTGAGACCGATTTTGGTAATGGACATACACAGAGAGATTACAATCCCATCTCGGTGAGACCGAGATCCCTATCGGTGAGACCGAAAAGACTAGGATTTTGTGGCAGTGGCTATGACATCTGAACTCGGTGGCGCCGGATAGAAAGATTCGGTAGGGCTGAGTTTGAATTTTTGTTTGGGACATATGTGGATGTGAGAAAGTGGTTTAGGGCTTTGGAGCATATCACTAAGCACTTTGAGCAAGCAAGCCATTAAGCAACACCTCATCCCCTCTTGATAGTATTGGCTTTTCCTATAGACTTAATGTGATCTTCGATCACTAAAAGTAAAATGTAGAGTCTTGTGCTTTGAGCTTGAGCCAATCCTTTGTCCTTAGCATCTTGAAGGGGTTCCACATCCTCTAGTCCATGCCACTCCACTGTTGAACTTATCTGAAACATACTAGGTAAAAGTATTAGTCCAACAAGAGATATGTTGACATAAATCACCAAAATCACCCAGGGAGCACTTGTGCTTTCAATCTCCCCCTTTTTGGTAATTGATGACAACATACATCAAAGCTTTAGATAAAGATATAGAGAATAACAAGTAAAGCTTTGGAAAGACATGTAACATGCATAGGCTCCCCCTACATGTATGCAATCACGTAAATATTGAATATAGGAGCATGTGAATGCATAAGCATGACAGAGTAAGCAATGTGTTACATGTATCTTGGCTATATGCATCATGAAAAATGATGTGAATATGGGAAATGTACCTTCATTCTCATGAGTCCTTCTTGCAAACAGTATGTACATCAGCAAGAAATCCTCATACACATGAGTGTGATGCATATACTTACCTTGTGGTCTTGAGTTGGCGTAGGAAGAAATGAACCTGCGTAAACAAGGTTAGATAACACAGATACACTTACTAGTCAGAGCAAACAAAATAAATCACAAGAATACCAAGACTGGGATGACATGTAGAGAGTGAGTACTAAGTACTCCATTGGATATAGACATGTCCCCAAAGGTAAAGATGTGCAATGAATTCAAGGATTTCCTTCCCTTAGGTGTCTTGCTCCCCCTGAATCTGGCATGGGATATCGGGAGAAGATAGGGAACAGAAAATCAGAGATAAAAAAATAGAGTTGAAATAATCAAATATAAACACGTCTTTCCCCTCTTAAAGACATGTGACTTCTCTCCTCTTGAACACCAAGCATCTGGGGTCTCTCTCTCTCCTGAGTATTCCCCCCCCCCTATAGAAATGATTAAGCTTTGATGTGATCTCTCTCTCCCCCTTTGACATCAATTTCCAAGAAGGATTCTTCTGGATTTTTGTCACAATGGGTTTGGTCCTGGAGTCACAGAGCAAAGCAGCCAGTAGAACATGATGCTGGTAGAGGACAAGAATCATTGAGTGGATCTGGATCAAAAGAAATCAATAATAAGTGGCAAGCTGTCTTTCATGTAGTGAAATCGGTGGCACCGAGTTGTATGCTTCGGTTGCACCGAAAGGTTTCGGTCGGACCGAAAGCAATGGACCGGTGTGACCGAGTTCATCATAGAGAAAACACTTGTCACCTCAGCTCACTAGGCACGTAAGATCTCACAAGGATTTGCAAGGAATTAACTGAAAGATTTGCAATGAATTGGATGCAGGGAATGCAGAACAGAAAAGAAAATAGAAAAGAAATCTAGATGAAGTTTTTTTTGAAAGGGGAAATAAATATGCACAAGACAAATGCAAGAGCACAGAAAATAACACAAGAGAACTTCATCTAGAATTGGTCAGCGACAAAGTCACCTATGTTAGAGTATATTGACTTAGGAGTCAAGTGAAATCACTTGATCATAGGTCATACTCATCGTTTAAGCTCAAAATGGGGTTACCATTTTTCTTTTAAGTGCCTTGATGTATTCACATCTTGTCGAGTTGCTTTGACTCATGACTTGGAGTAAAGCTTCTCTAAGATGGAATAAAATACCTTGGGTGGTGATGTTGATCGTGATCATGTAGTTGAACTTATGTGGGATGCTCAAGGTTGATGTGGCTCATCAAGAGTTGGGAGCACTACTTGGAACTTGAGTTCATATACCTACATGGGTTAGTTTTTGCAAGGAAGATCACTTGTGTATCCAAAATGACAATCATGAAACTCAACATAGAATTTGTCAAAGGATTGTTTGAATGGTTCCGTGCTTCCTTGTCTTCAATCACCATTGTGTAGAGACTTGGTGATGTAGAGATTGCTCAAGATGTGAGTGGGCTGCAATCTCATAGATTTTGATTCATCCAAGTACCTACAAGGGTTAGATAACATGCAAGGTGCAAATATATCCAAGACATAAGTTATCTTCATAAGAGAAATATCAAGGATTAGTCGTAGGCTCATGTCTTGCATGTATCCAAAATGGAGTTCCTACTCCAAGTTTGAAGCATCGATGATGTTCAATTCACCTCTTAACCTGCAAAACACTTTCTCATCAAGTGGTTTAGTGAATATATCCCCCAATTGCTTGCCGGTACGAACATGCTTAAGATTAATGTCACCCTTAGCAACATGATCTCGAATGAAATGATGATGAACTTCAATATGCTTAGTTCGAGAGCGTTGCACGGGATTGTGAGAAATCTTGATAGCACTTTCATTGTCACAAAGCAATGGAACATGTTTCACATATATCCCATAATCTTTAAGAGTTTGGGTCATCCAAATTAATTGAGCACAACATGAACTAGCGGCAATGTATTCCGCTTCGGCGGTGGATAAGGATACCGAGTTTTGTTTCTTGGAGGACCAAGACACAAGAGATCTACCAAGAAATTGAGAAGTACCCTAAGTGGACTTCCTATCAACCTTGTCACCGGCATAGTCCGAGTCGGAGTAGCCAACAAGATTAAATGAGGCCCTCTTAGGATACCAAATGCCAAAATTTGGTGTATGGATTAAGTATCTCACTATCCTTTTCACAGCCTTAAGATGACATTCTTTAGGGGCGGCTTGATATCGTGCACACATGCACACACTTAGCATGATATCGGGACGTGAGGCATAGAGATATAATAATGAACCAATCATGGAGCAGTAAACCTTTTGATCAACCGGTTCACCATCTTTGGTCAAATCAAGATGTCCACTAGTAGTCATGGGTGTAGTCATACCTTTGCATTATTGCATATTGAACTTCTTGAATAAGTCCTTGGTGTACTTTGTTTGAGAGACTAAGGTACCTTCCTTAGTTTGCTTGATTTGCAAACCAAGAAAGAATTTGAGTTCAGTCATCATAGACATCTCAAACTTCTCCGACATTAGCTTTCCAAACTTTTCACTAAAGTGAGGGTTAGTCGAACCAAATATAATATCATCAAAATAAATTTGGCACACAAATAGTTCTCCATTAACCCTTTTAGTAAAAAGAATAGAATCAATTTTTCCAATTTCAAAGCCTTTTTCAATAAGGAACTTGGTCAAGCATTTATACCACGCTCTAGGAGCTTGTTTAAGACCATAAAGAGCTTTGTGAAGTTTGTAAACATGATTAGGTTTCTTAGGATTGACAAAGCCAGGAGGTTGCTTAAATAAACTTCCTCCTCCATTTCACCATTTAGAAAAGCACTTTTAATGTCCATTTGGTACAAGGTGATATCATGGTGATTAGCATAGGCAAGTAAGATGCGTATGGACTCAAGTCTAGCAACGGGGGCATATGTCTCACCATAGTCCATACCTTCGACTTGAGTGTAGCCTTGGGTGACGAGACGTGCTTTGTTACGAACTACTTGTCCATCTTCATCTTGCTTGTTGCGAAACACCCATTTGGTACCGATGATGTTGGGGTTGTTGTCAGGCTTTTCAACCAATGTCCAAACTTGATTTCTCTCAAATTTGTGTAGCTCTTCATGCATGGCGTTTATCCAATCCAGATCTTCCAAAGCTTCTTCAACCTTCATAGTTTCAATGCTAAGATGAATGGATAATGTTCACAAAAGTTAGCTAAATGAGTTTTAGAGCGAGTGATTCTCCCTGTTTGGATATCATTGTAGATTTTCTCGACAGGATGGTCTTTAGCAATTCTTGCTCGAACTCGTGAAAGCTTTTGCTTGGATCTTGGTGGAACATCTTCTTCATATTGTTCTTCTTCTTGGCCTTCTTCATTGTTGATGTTGTCGTTCTCTTGTCGTGGTGGAGAAGGAGGTTGTTGACGTTCATCTTGGTGTACTTCCTCGTTTTCTTCATCTTGGTGTGTCCCACTTGTGGATGCTTCCATATCAACTCTTGGTTCACCTTGTCGTGAGGTGGAAGCTTCCACTTGGACGGGCGAGGTACTCTCCTTCACCTCCGTTGGACGAATCTTGCCAATAGACAAGTCTTGGATTGCTTCCGAAGGGTCTTTGTCTCCTACATCAATTGGCAATTGCTCTACTTGCAAGCCGTTAGATTCATCAAACTTCACATCTACTGTCTCTTCAACCTTTCGAGTGAAATTATTGTAGACACGGTAAGTGTGAGAGTTTGAGCCATAACCAAGTAGAAAACCTTCATGAGACTTAGGAGCAAATTTAGAACGACGATGCTTACCAAGAATGTAGCACTTTGAGACGAATAATCGAAAGTATCAAACTTGGGGTTTGTTACCGGTGAGGAGCTCGTATGCCGTCTTGCCGAGTAGCTTGTGAAGATACAAGCGATTTGTTGCATGACAAGCTGTCTCAACCGCTTTCGCCCAAAAGTGCTTTGACGTCTTGTACTCATCAAGCATCGTTCTCGCCATTTCGATGAGCGTCCGATTCTTCCTCTCAACAACTCCATTTTGTTGAGGTGTGTACGTAGCCGAGAACTCATGTGAAATCCCTTCTTCGTCAAGAAAGGTGTCCACATTTGTGTTCTTGAACTATGTTCCGTTGTCGCTGCGAACCTTCTTGATCTTCACTTCAAATTGATTTTGGGCCTTCCTAGCAAAATTTTTGAAGATCTTTTGGACCTGCGATTTATCATCGAGAAAGATCACCCACGTAATCTTGAAAAACCATCAACTATAACTAGACCAAAAGAATTTCCACCGAGACTTTTGTAAGCGTTGGGACCGAAAAGGTCCATATGAAGTAGCTCGAGTGGCCTCCTTGTGGTCATGATGTTCTTCACGGGATGCCGTCCTCCAACCTGTTTACCTGCTTGACAAGCACTGCAAAGTCTATCCTTATCAAATATGACATCGTTAAGGCCAAGGATATGATTTCCCTTAATAAGCTTGTCAAGGTTTCGCATGCCAACATGACCTAATCGTCTATGCCATAACCAGTCTTTAGAGGATCTAGCAATTAAGAAAGTTCTAGGTTGAGCCTTTTTAGTGAAATCAACAATGTAAAGATCATCTCTATGTATACCGGTAAAGACCAGTTTATGATTATCTCTACAAAACACTTGGCAATCTACTTCAGTAAATAGGACATTGAAACCGAAATCAGCAAGTCTAGATACTAAAAGTAAATTGTACCCAAGAGATTCAACGAGCATGACATTTTGCATGGAGCTATCATGTGAGATGGCCACCTTACCAAGGCCAACCACCTTACCTTTTGAGTTATCACCAAAAGTGACAAACTCTCAAGGGCCGTCGTTTTCCACAAGCTCACGAAACATATCTTTATCTCCGGTCATGTGATCGGTACATCCACTATCAAGAACCCATTCCTTTCCTCCTGCCATGTATCCCCGAAGATTTGCCATAAGACCAAAGTGTATCATTGCATCATCAAGATCAAAGTCACTATCATCATCCTCATCATAGTATCCATGTTCAACATCGTCATGTGATGGATCAATTCCTAGAGAGGGTGATTCGTTAGAATGAGTTTGACAATGATCTTCTTTATGAATTTTAATAGCTTCGGAAATAATATCACTGATAATTCCAACATCTCCTTTGGCACGCATAAGATTTGTACGCTCAAATAGACAATCACCAAACTTAGGATCATTGGAATTCATCTTACTCAAGGCAATAGATTATGGAGAATTTCATCTAGATTTTTCAAGGAATAGTTTGGAAATTGTTCCTCAAGAAATTTCCATATAGTGTAGGCACACTCAAGAGTAGGCAAACATCCAATCAAGTTTCTAGGCAAGCCTCTAGTGATAAGATTAACAGTTCTAAGATTGTGAATCATTTCAATTGACTCATCAAGGGTGGGATGCATAGGATCAACATGAGGTGCACAAGGGCTAGTAATGTACTTGTTCAAATGGTATTCATTGAAAATCACAAGCATCTCATTTTTCCACTTATGAAAGTACTCTCCATCAAGTATAGGCACTCTATATCTAAGACTCCCCAAAGTAGACTCATCCATCTTCCTCCAATAGTGTTTAAACCAAAGCAATGGAGACCAAAGCTCTGATACCAATTGAAAGGATCGAGAAGAGGTGTCTAGAGGGGGGTGAATAGACACTAAGCAAGAAAAGTTGCAGTTTTTAATTTCTTTAAGTTGAAGTGGAGTTTTGGCACAAGTTTAACATTCACAATACATATCAGGAAAGCATGCAAAGAGTATATGAGCAGCAGAAAGTAAAGCATGCAATTTGCAAGAATGTAAAGGGATGGGATTGGAGTGTGCAAACGCAATTTGGAGACATGGAGATTTTTGAGCCGTGGTTTTGATAGGTGGTGCTATCGTACATCCACGTTGATGGAGACTTCAACCCACAAAGGGTAACAGTTGCGCGAGTCCATGGAGGGCTCCACCCATGAAGGGCCACAAAGAAGCAACCTTGTCTATCCCACCATGGCCGTCGCCCACGAAGGACTTGGCTTACTAGGGGTAGATCTTTACGAAGTAGGCGATCTCCTTGCCCGTACAAACTCCTTGGTTCAACTCCACAATCTAGTCGGAGGCTCCCATGTGACACCTAGCCAATCTAGGAGACACCACTCTCCAAGAAGTAACAAATGGTGTGTTGATGATTAACTCCTTGCTCTTGTGCTTCAAATGATAGTCTCCCCAACACTCAACTCTCTCTCACAGGGTTTGGATTTGGTGGAAAGAAGATTTGAGTGGAAAGCAACTTCGGGAAGGCTAGAGATCAAGATTTATGTGGTAGGAATGGAAGATCTTGACCTAAACACAAGTGTAGGTGGTTCTCTCTCAGAAAATGTATGCTGGAAGTGTAGGCACGTTCTGATGACTTTCTCCACGAGTGAAGATTGGGTGGAGGGTATATATAGCCTCCATACAAAATCTAACCGTTACACACAACTTACCAAACTCGGTGGGACCGAATAGTGAAACTCGGTCGGACCGATTTAGGAAATAATGTGACCGTTAGGATTTTCGGTGGGACCGACATGTCATCTAGGTGCGACCGATATAGTTAGGGTTAGGGCATAACGTAATCTTGGTGAGACCGATTAAACAAACTCGGTGAGACCGATTTTGGTAATGGACACACAGAGGGTTGGTCAGGCAAACTCGGTGGGACCGATTCGCTCATCTCAGTTAGACCAAAATGTTACGAAGAGGAATAGAGAGTTTGCATTGTAATCTCGGTAGGACCGATTACACAAACTTGGTGAGACCTATTTTGGTAATGGACATACACAGAGAGATTACAATCCCATCTCGGTGAGACCGAGATCCCTATCAGTGAGACCGAAAAGACTAGGGTTTTGTGGCAGTGGCTATGACATCTGAACTCGGTGGCGCCGGATAGAAAGATTCGGTAGGGCCGAGTTTGACTTTTGGTTTGGGACATATGTGGATGTGAGAAAGTGGTTGAGGGCTTTGGAGCATATCACTAAGCACTTTGAGCAAGCAAGCCATTAAGAAACACCTCATCCCCTCTTGATAGTATTGGCTTTTCCTATAGACTCAATGTGATCTTGGATCACTAAAAGTAAAATGCAGAGTCTTGTGCTTTGAGCTTGAGCCAATCCTTTGTCCTTCGCATCTTGAAGGGGTTCCACATCCTCTAGTCCATGCCACTCCACTGTTGAACTTATTTGAAACATAATAGGTAAAAGTATTAGTCCAACAAGAGATATGTTGACATAAATTACCAAAATCACCCAGGGAGCACTTGTGCTTTCAAGGCATTAACTCCCTACTATGGGTAGATAGTACCACCTACAACCCACTACATCTTCTAGTCTACCTCTTCAAGAGCTTCACGCAACTTACTCAACTATGCCAGAGCTCATGTTGGCTTTTGGCCGCACACGGAGTTTTCCAGCATGAATAATCTTATGATCCCTTTGAGCCTGGGTGGCGAACCGTAGGATAATCATACGGTGCCGGGATATCCTAGGATAACCTTTGGATTCTTGGTGCCACGACAACCCTTTGGGTACTCGGGGTGCCTCAACCAATCCGCCCAGATGTGTATTTAAGTAGCCACCTTAAGTTAACCATTAATTAACAACACTCACATCTGTCATGGATACACTCACCCAATCCACGTCTACGAGCATAGCATAGCAATCCTGAGCATAAGGTAGAAGTAACTCCCAAAGGTTTGATAATAAAAGGGCAATAGGTTCTACCTCATCATCTGCTTCCCAAACCCACATGTTAAATCAGATCCTAACCATGCAATGTTTGAGGGTTGCAACTAATGCATAAAACTGGGTAATAAAGAGATATGATCCGCAAAACCTAGAAACTCGTAATAGCACGCTTCGCACTCCGGGTATTCTATCGCAAACAAATAATAACATACATAAGCACTCAACTAGAAGCATGGGTAAAACTCAAATAAAAGATCTAACCAGAAAGTTCAACTGAAGAACTCCGGTTTGCAAAAAGAATCAAATCAAACGGAGCAACGAAACTCAAACTACGAAAGAAACAAGATTCGTTTACTAATCTGGACTAAAGTCAAATTTTACAGTACCAAAATCTTGTTCAAGTTGGTTGAACAAAATGAGAGCTTCAAGACAAAGATCTAGGCCCTTGTTTCACACGATTCAGATGAATGAGCGAAAAGATGAACTAAAACGAAGATCAGGGCAGAAATCACGATCGAAAATAACCGTAGAAAAACCCTGGAAAATAAAATGCGACAAACAGGCTCACGAACGAACGTTCACTGTCTGCGGCTAGTGAACGAACAACGTTCGTTAAAAACGAACGTACGGAGGAATGTCCGCTATTTAACTAAACCGAAAAATACCGAACCGATCTGAAAAAAAAACAGATCCAGGGTTTCGAAAAAACTGATTGGTTTTCCCGAGAAAACCGGCGGCGGCGGCGGCTTATACCTCCGGCGAGGTCGAGATCGGCGGGTGGTGGGATGGATGGGCGCCCCGCGGCAACGAACTCGGCGGCGGAACGACGGCGGCGGCAGCAGGCGGTGGCGGCGGCTCAGCGTCGGGAAGCGGCGGCGGCGCTAGGGTTCGGGGGCGGCGGGGTGGCGGCTGGGCTGGCGGCGGTGTCGGGCCGCGGCCTTTAAAGGGCCGGCCGGGTACAGTGTCCAGGTCGGACATGGCCCGGAAAGGCGGTTCCACTTTTTTTTAAATAAATCCTGATGCAGAAAAACTAATAAAAGAAATACTAAACGGAGTCCAAAAATCCTAAAATAAATTTTCACGGTCCTTTAATAATATTGCGGACAAAGTGAACATTTATTTAGGCCTCTAATGAAATTTTCAAAAACGCATTTTTTCCTAATAGCAATAAAACTCCAAATAAAAATCTTATTTGATTTTAATTTTTCCTCCAATATTTCTTTATTTTGGAGAAGTCATTTTATCCCCTCTCTTTTATTTTCATATAAGAAATATTTGAAGAGAAAATAATTAAAACCAAATGATCCTATTTTCAAAATTTGAGAAAACTCAAATATGAAATTAACGAAATCTCTAACTCTCTCCGCGAGTCCTTGAGTTGCTTAGAATTTCTAGGATCAACCAAAAATATGATAAAATATGATATGCAATGATGATCTAATGTACAACATTTTAAATTGAAAATTTGGGATGTTATACTACCGCTATCTTGTTTAGATCTGGAGAGGATGAGAGTGTGTGAATCGAGCAACCCTCGCAAGCAAGCGCGGAGTATTCTGCTAATATTAGCAGAATAACTATTCTGCACACCACTTCCGCACTGCACGCTGAACGCAAGTGCACTGCATCTTCTTTACGTTGGGCACTGCAATGCTTCACAGGAGAACTGCTTCATTTTCCGGTGTTCCGCCCGCGCGTTCTATGTGGAATCGGGTGTCGCGGGATGATTCAGTTTGTGCCTGCATCTCATTTTAGCTTTATTCTTTCCGATTTACATGAAAATATACTAGAGTGCTTGCAAATCGAGGGATTTGGCGGACGAGCTTTCTCTGTTCGTTCGTGTTCGCGTCAGATGCGATTTTTTTTGTCCTCGGATGTTGTTATTTAGTAGGAATTCTTTGATTGCGTTCGTTTTAATCTGTTCGTTCACTCTATAATTTGTTAATTTTTAGGAGTTAGTTTTCAATTCTTGTTATTTTGGTTGTGCGGGCGGGTGAGCTTCATCCGCTCCTCTGTTCTTGTTGATTTTTTTGATTTTTGCCCGTCCACGCGTGTTTGAATATTGTAATTACTGTTGCTATAGGTTTGAAATTCATTGTATTGCGGGTATAATTGTCATTTTTTGAATCGTGTTTTTTAAATGAAAGGTGATGTTGTTCGTCAAGTTGCCATATCTTCCATGTAAATTTTTGCGGGTGTATTTTTCGATGGTTTAGTGGCTGTAAAATTTTTAGGCGAGTTATGGAAGTGCGAGTGAAATTGACACCTCTATCAGTCTATCACATTGTCTGTAGTTTTACTGCTTTAATTTTATTTGTTGTAGTTGCGGCATGCGTTGTAGTGCACTGCATTTTCTTTGATAGCGTGCTTCGTCGTAGCTTTATTACAGTGGTTATGGTTGTTTATGATATTTCTCCTTTTCGTAAACTACATTCTGTGTTACTACATTCTGTGTTCTAGATGACTGCATAATATGCATTTCTGTACTGCATTAGCAGTGTTGTTAATGTTCTATTCTGCTATTAGAAGGGATGGTCCATGATACACTTGTGTTAGCTGAATAGTTATTATCAGAATTTTTTTGAACTACATACTATGAGAATTGTTTTTGAACATCATATGTTAACTGCAAAGTTTCAACCATTTGCATTTCCTTGGTACTGTTTGGAGGGCTGCCTTTTGTTATTATTAGTACCACACTATGTGTTCGAGAGAACTGCATTGCTGCCAACAGCAACTTTGTCTAAAAAGGATGACAAAATGACGTAGTTGAGGTTGCATACTTTAAAGAGGCATTATTCAAATTGTCGGATGGACATAATTTTAAAAGCATACAGCATAAGCAAAGCATTAGAAATATTGGTTGCTTCATATTAGATAGCCTAGAGTGCAAATATTGTAAACTTGATGGAGTCTTCTTCTTTGTAGAAAAAGACCATGGCCACTTCTCCAGCCTCAAAGCCATTGTGGGAGACAAAATCTTTCCAACCAGTAGTTATGTTGATGCAGTCTTCAGAGTCGATGTGGTAGTCAGCTTCCATGTCTCCATAGCCATTCTTGTGTTCTGTCTCCAAAGTAAGCTTCCCTGAACTCGGAGCATGAATTTTTATTGCAGATGGCAGTTTCTGCATATTATAATGGGTGGAAAAAGAATTTATAAGTAAACAGCAAATGTTTTTCTTTTATACTTATTATGATTTGTTTATGTTTACTTAAATAGTTACATATGCATGATTGTATTTTGTAAAGTAGTTGCAATGTATGAACAAACTTATATATGCAATTGACTCCTAGTTTTACTGGGATATATATTATACTGCAACATGTGTGCACTGCAATGTCAGTAACAGTGTACTTCTCCAGCATGTTAATATAACTGCAACGCTTATCTACTGACCCTTTTTTTTGTACATATGTTGATACATGGTGTGGTACTGAAGAAAGATAGGTGGAAGCATCTAGTCTTAATAGCTAATAGATCTGAACAACAATACAAATTCTGTTTTGTATTTTTGTTGATATTACTGAACAAATTGATTGAACTATATATTCAGATGTGTATTTGCAGTCTAGATTATGTCCAAAATTGTGAGTGGAAAACATACCCAACTTTCTTTGTAGATCTGTGGTTGTGAGGCGATGAAGAAGCGGTATACGAAACCCCCCGTTGGGTATCATCGGCGAGACCGAGCATGCTCATGCGCGCTTCGGTGTTGGTGGTATGGGCCTTACGCATAGGCGCATGTGTCCGCTACTGGCGCCATCCTTGCCACGCACCAAGACTTGCTATCCATGGCGGGTTCGGTGGAATTCGAGAAAGAGTGGGATGTGATGAACCCTAGATCTACGTTTTGAGGAAAATGAGGAACAGGGGGAGGAGTTGTGTTAGTCTATAGCACGAATGGATAAGTTTTTATGCAACCAATCGAGCAATGGAAGTAATAAATGTTGTGGTTGGCGTTAGGTGGTGGATTGGGTCTGATTCAGTGAACACGAATGCATTCAAGAAGGAACAGTACTGCTTACTTGAGAATAGCGAACTGCATTGTCATATCACGACGAACTGCGAACACGTGGTTGGGCCTGTGTTTGTGTATGGTATGTAGCATTTTTTATTTTCGATGGCCTCTTTTTTTGTTGGCCTGTGTTACAGTAGTGAAGACACAATTGGGCCCAGTCGGCTGTGAGCACACGGTGGTTCGGTCTTGTTGTGTGAGGTCTAATGTTTAGTCCCACCTCGCCCATGAAGGCGCTTGACACATTATAAGCGCCGCGAGGCATCTTGGTCGAACTCCTCTGTAAACTTATCTGGCGCTTATACACGGCGCTCGTAGCTATATGCTCTATGACCTGTGGGCCCATGTGCAACCGGCCCCATGCACTGTGACTCGTAACGACTACATATACGTGGGCGTAGACCTATTATGAGACTGGCTGGGGCCGGTGCCACCTGAGTGGTCATTTTTTTTTCTTTTTATATTTCTGCCCTGTGGTTTTTTTTCAATGTTGGAGTGTGCACTGCATTGATCAGGGTTCTGTACTGCATTGTATACGCATTGCGTATTGCATGTACAATTGTCATTTTTTTGTTTCCGTCTTTTTGCTATCATTTAATCTTTTTTTCCCAATGTATGGGAGTGCACTTCTTAGTAAATCATATGCGTAATGCATTGATTATGGTTCTGTACTGCATGTTCATATATTTCTGTACTTCATTGATTATTTACGTGTTTGCGTTTTCATTTTCTGGTTTTGCTCTTATGTATTTTTTTTTCAAATTTAGGTTCGTGCACCGCTTTGTTGTGTATGTTAATGCTTCGTTGGACAGATTCTATACTACATTCGTACACAACTTGCATTGCATGCGTCCTGTTTGCACACTGCAACTCATTTTTCGTATTCTGCACTACTCGAATCTAATGATACATTAGCAGACAAAACAAATTATCATAGATATTCTGTACGAAAATTTCATCACCAGCAGGCTAAGTTGAACAGAAAGCAAACTAACATAATCAGAGTTCATCATTACAAAGCGATTCTGCATGGCAAGCAAACTAGGTTTAGCACACAAGCAAACTAACGATAAATAAGCAAACAACACAAAGCAAATTTGATGATAATTCTAAAAGAACGCTGGCATTCTTGGCTCCCGACCGGCACCATCTTCTTCTTCACCAGTCAGGCTCTCCCCATCCCCAGCTGCTCTTGGCGCGCTTCTTGGGGGGCTCCTCCTTCTCTAGCATTGCACGGCGAAGGCCGTCCTGGGTGAGGGTGATGCGGTTCCATATCTTGTATGCTGCGTAGGCGTCCTTTGCCGCGTACTCGTGCCTCCTGGACAGAGGCAGGATGGCCCAGCGCTAGTGCTCGTCGTCGGTGATCTTCTTCTTCATGTTGTTGTAGTAGTCATCAATGAGCACGCCGGAGACGTCTCCGAGGGATTCCAACGGCTTGGTTGCGTCGGGCACCCTCCACTCCTTCTGGATGTCGACGAAGTTGGCGACCTCCAGTTTGACGCGCTCGGCTGGTTTTGTCGCCGCGTCGATGGAGAAGCCTGCAAAAGGTGTACACAGGGTCGGCGAGAAGTTGTCGAAGGCGGTGCACCTTCGATGTCGCTCATTTGGAAGAAGCGACACGGGTGATTCTTGCCGATGGAGAGCTGGCGGAGGCGGGTTTCGCATCGCTCGAGGTCGTTGTCGTACTCGAGATCAATGCCGACGATCTTGTGGCGCCGAGGCTGAGGTGGCGCTTCGTCTTCTGAGGGTGATCACCATCTGCTTCTGTCGTTGGTGTGGATGGCGTGCAACTTGGTGTTGCCGTGCGCCTCCACGGCGTTATCGCCCTTGTACTCGTCGGTGAACGTCATCGCCCGGTGGTGGGGCGCAATGGATACTTGTGTTGTTGTGGATGAGAAGGCCTTTGGCGAGGTCGAATTTAAGGGAGGCGCGGGGTGGGATGGCCTCGTCGGATGAAGCTGCGATCGCTACCGATGATGCGGTTGTGCGGATCATGGGTTGGTTTTGCATCTGTGATCGTGGGCTTGTGGCGATGGAACTGCTCCGATCGGGTGTATGTATGCGAACGTGGTTTTTTTTAAAGTGGGTTTGTTTTATTTTTGATCAGCACATTTTTTTAACCACCACCTTTTTCTATTCGAACGGGCATTTTGTCATGTTTTATAGATGTATACTGCGTGACAACATAACTGCATTGCTTACAATTACGCACTGCGTCGCGTACAAATCAGAACTGCAACATTGTATACATGTGCTGAAGGAAATATGCCCTAGAGGCAATAATAAAGTTATTATTTACTTCCTTATTTCATGATAAATGCTTATTATTCATGCTAGAATTGTATTGACCGGAAACATAATACATGTGTGATACATAGACAAGCATAGTGTTACTAGTATGCCTCTACTTGACTAGCTCATTTATCAAAGATGGTTATGTTTCCTAGCCATGGACAAAAGAGTTGTCATTCGATTAATGGGATCACATCATTAGGAGAATGATGTGATTGACATGACCCATTCCGTTAGCCTAGCACTTGATCGTGTAGTATATTGCTATTGCTTTCTTCATGACTTATACATGTTCCTGTAACTATGAGATTATGCAACTCCCGTTTACCAGAGGAACACTTTGGGTGCTACCAAACGTCACAACGTAACTGGGTGATTATAAATGAGTACTACAGGTGTCTCCAAAGGTACATGTTGGGTTGGCGTATTTCGAGATTAGGTTTTGTCACTCCGATTGTTGGAGAAGGTATCTCTGGGCCCTCTCGGTAATGCACATCACTATAAGCCTTGCAAGCAGTGTGCTAATGAGTTAGAATGATGCATTACGTAACGAGTAAAGAGACTTGCTAGTAACGAGATTGAACTAGGTATTTGTTGGGGAACGTTGCAGAAAATTAAAATTTTTCCTACGGCTTCACCAAGATCCATCTATGAGTTCATCTAAGCAACGAGTAACGGGAGAGAGTTTGCATCTACATACCACTTGTAGATCGCGCGTGCGGAAGCTTGCAAGGTGATGATGGAGTCGTACTCGAGCGTGATTCAGATCACCGATGTCAAGTCTTTGAGCGGACAGCACCTCCGCGTTCAACACACGTGCGGACGATCGGCGTCTCCTCCTTCTTGATCCAGCAAGGGGAAGGAGAGGTTGAGGAAGACAGCTCCACCGGCAAAGACGACGGCGTGATGATGGTGGAGAAGCAAGATCTCAAGCGTGGCTTCGCCAAGCTCTCGGAGGAGGAGATGTGTTGGGGAGGGAGGGCTGCGCCTTGGGATTTTGTGTCCAGCAGCCCCCTCCCCCTTTATATAGGCCCCAGTGGCGGCCTTGTAGATCCAATCTACAAGGGGCGGCGGCGAGGGGTGGAGTGCCCCCAAGCCGGTGGGCGCCCCCGCCCCTAGGGTTTCAACCCTAGGCGCGGGGGTGGGCCTGGGGCGCACCAGCCCCCGTGGGCTGGTTCCTTCCCCTCGGCCCATGGAGCCCTCCGGGATAGGTGGCCCCACCGGTGGACCCCGGACCCTTCCGGTGGTCCGGTACTTTCTTCAGTAACCCCAAACTTTCCCGATGGCGAAACACCACTTCCTATATATTATTCTTTACCTCCGGACCCTTCCGAACTCCTCGTGACGTCAGGGATCTCATCCGGGACTCGAACAACATTCGGTGGTCACATACTTGACTTCCTACTAACCCTAAGCGTCACCGAACCTTAAGTGTGTAGACCCTACGGGTTCGGAGACACGCAGACATGACCGAGACAACTCTCGAGCAATAACCAACAGCGGGTGCGGATATCCATGTTGGCTCCCACATGCTCCTCGATGATTTCATCGGTTGAACCACGATGTCGAGATTCGATCAAACCACATATGCAATTCCTTTGTCAATCGATGCGTTACTTGCGAGACTCGATCGTCGGTATCCCAATACCTTGTTCGGTCTCGTTCACGGCAAGTCACTTTACTCGCATCAGAATGCATGATCCGTGGCCAACACCTTGGTCACATTGAGCTCATTATGATGATGCATTACCGAGTGGGCCCAAGAGATACCTCTCCGTCATACGGAGTGACAAATCCCGCTCGATCCGTGTCAACCCAACAGATACTTTCGGAGATGCCTGTAATGCACCTTTATAGTCACCCGATTCGTTGTGACGTTTGATACACCAAAGGCACTCCTACGGTAACCGGAGTTACGATCTCATGGTCGAAGGAATAGATACTTGACATTGGCAAAGCTTCTAGCAAACGAACTATCCGATCTTTTATGCTATGCTTATGATTGGGTCTTGTCCATCACATCATTCTCCTAATGATGTGATCCGTTATCAATGACATCCAATGTCCATAGTCGAGAAACCATGACTATCTATTGATCTGTGAGCTAGTCAACTAGAGGCTCACTAGGGACTCATTGGGTCTAAGTGTTCACACGTGTATTACGATTTCCGGATAATACATTTATAGCATGAACAAAGACAATTATCATGAACATTGAAATATAATAATCCTTTTATTATTGCCTCTAGGGCATATTCCCAACAGTCTCCCACTTGCACTAGAGTCACCAATCTAGTTACATTGTGATGAATCGAACACCCATAGAGTTACGGTGTTGATCATGTTTTGCACTTGAGAGAGGTTTAGTCAGCGGATCTGCGACATTCAGATCCGTGTGCACTTTGCAAATCTCTATGTCTCCATCTTGAACATTTTCACGGATGGAGTTGAAGCGGCAACTTGATGTGCTGGTCTTCTTGTGAAACACAGGCTCCTTGGCTAGAAGCAATAGCTCGGTGTTGTCACGAAGAGTTTGATCGGCCCGACGCATTGGGTATGACTCCTAGGTCGGTGATGAACTCCTTCACCCAAATTGCTTCATCGCTGCCTCCGAGGCTGCCATGTACTCCGCTTCACACGTAGATCCCGCCACGACGCTTCGCTTGCAACTGCACCAGCATCTTGCTCCACCATTCAACATATACACGATCCGGTTTGTGACTTAGAGTCATCGGATCTGAGTCGAAGCTAGCGTCGGCGTAACCCTTCTGACGAGCTCTTCGTCTCCTCCATAAGCGAAACATGTCCTTTGTCCTTTTCGGTACTTCAGATATTCTTGACCGCTGTCCGGTGTTCCTTGCGGGGTTACTTTGGTATCTTGCAACCAAACTTACGGCAAGGTTCACATCAGTGCAGTACACAGAGATGGCATACATAATAGATCCTATGGCTGAAGCATAGGGATGACACTCATCTCTTCTTTATCTTTTGCCGTGGTGGGTGGTAGCTGAGCTCAATTTCACACCTTGTAACATAGGCAAGAACCCCTTCTTGGACTGATCCATTTTGAACCTCTTCAAAATCTTATCAAGGTATGTGCTTTGTGAAAGACCTATGAGGCGTCTCGATCTATCTCTATAGATCTTTATGCCTAATATATAAGCAGCTTCTCCAAGGTCCTTCATTGAAAAACACTTGTTCAAGTAGGCCTTAATGCTGTCCAGGAGTGTCGTATCATTTCCCATCAAGAGTATGTCATCTACATATAACAGGAGAAATGCTACGGAGCTCCCACTCACTTTCTTATAAACGCAGCTTCTCCATAAGTCTGCATAAACTAAACGCTTTGATCATCTCATCAAAGCGAATGTTCTAACTCGAGATGCTTGCACCAGTCCATAAATGGATCGCTGGAGCTTGCATACTTTGTTAGCGTTCGAGGATCGACAAAACCTTCGGCTGCATCATATACAGCTCTTCCTTAAGATGTCCATTAAGGAATGCCGTTTTGGCGTCCATCGCCATATCTCATAATCATAGTATCGGCAATTGCTAACATGATTGAGACGGACTTAAGCTTCGCTACGGGAGAGAAAGTCTCGTCGTAGTCAATCCCTTGAACTTGTCGATAACCCTTAGCGACAAGTCGAGCTTTATAGATGGTAACATTACCATCCGCGTCATCTTCTTCTTAAAATCCATTTATTTTCTATCGCTTGCCGATCATCGGGCAAGTCTGTCAAAGTCCATACTTTGTTTTCATACATGGATTCTATCTCGGTTTCATGGCCTCAAGCCATTTGTTGGAATCCGGGCCGCCATTGCTTCTTCATAGTTCGAAGGTTCATTGTTGTCTAGCAACATGATTTCCATAACAGGTTGCCGTACCACTGCAGTGCGGAACGTGTCCTCGTGGACCTTGAAGTTCATGAGTGACTTGATCCGAAGTACCTTGATCATCATCAACGTTTTCCTCTTGGTTGGTGTGGGCATCACGAGAACGGTTTCTGCGCTGCACCACTTTCCCGTTCGAGAGGTAGTACTTCATCGAGTTCTACTTTCCTCCCACTTACTTCTTTCGAGAGAAACTCTTTCTCTAAAGCATCCGTTCTTAGCAACAAAGATCTTGCCTTCGGATCTTAAGTAGAAGGTATACCCGACAGTTTCCTTAGGGTATCCTATGAATCGCATTTTTCCGACTTGGGTTCGAGCTTTTCAGGTTGAAGTTTCTTGACATAAGCATCGCATCCCCAAACTTTTAGAAACGATAGCTTAGGTTTCTTCCCAAACCATAATTCATACGGTGTCGTCTCAGCGGATTTAGGCGGTGCCCTATTTAAAGTGAATGTAGCTGTCTCTAGGCGTATCCCCAAAATGATAGCGGTAAATCGGTAAGAGACATCATAGACCGCACCATATCCAATAGAGTGCGATTCGACGTTCGGACACACCGTTTATTTGAGGTGTTCGGTAGCGTGAGTTGTGAAACGATTCCACATTTCCTTAAGTGTGTACCAAATTCGTGACTTAAGTATTCTCCCCACGATCGATCGTAGGAACTTTATCTTCGGTCACGTTGATTCTCTACCTCACTCTGAAATTCCTTGAACTTTTCAAAGGTCTCGGACTTGTGTTTCATTAAGTAGACATACCCATATCTACTCAAGTCATCGGTGAGAGTGAGAACATAACGATATCCTCCATGAGCCTCAACGCTCATTGGACCGCACACATCGGTATGTATGATTTCCAACAAGTTGGTTGCTCGCTCCATTGTTCCGGAGAACGGAGTCTTGGTCATCTTGCCCAAGAGGCAAGGTTCGCATGTGTCAAGCGATTCATAATCAAGAGACTCTAAAGTCCATCAGCATGGAGCTTCTTCATGCGCTTGACACCAATGTGACCAAGGCGGCGATGCCACAAATATGTGGGACTATCGTTATCAACTTTACATCTTTTGGCATCCACATTATGAACATGTGTAATATTACGCTCGAGATTCATTAAGAATAAACCATTGACCATCGGAGCATGACCATAAAACATATCTCTCATATAAATCGAACAACCATTATTCTCGGACTTAAATGAGTAGCCATCTCGTATCAAGCGAGATCCGGATACAATGTTCATGCTCAAACTTGGCACTAAATAACAATTATTGAGGTTTAAAACTAATCCGTAGGTAAATGTAGAGGCAGCGTGTCGACGGCGATCACATCGACCTTGGAACCATTCCCGACGCGCCGTCACCTCGTCCTTCGCCGATCTCCGTTTATTCCGCAGCTCTGCTGTGAGTTACATATGTGAACAACGGCACGGTATCAAATACCGGGAGTTACTACAGTCTTGGTAAGGTACACATCAATTACATGTATATCAAATATACCTTGGGTTTTGCGGCCTTCTTATCCGCTAAGTATTTGGGGCAGTTCCGCTTCGGTGCCCTTCCCTTGCAATAAAAGCACTCGGTCTCGTGCTTGGGTCCATTCTTTGACTTCTTCCGCAACAGCGAGCTTACGGGCGCGCAACATCTTTGCCGTCCTTCTTGAAGTTCTTCTTACCCTTGCCCTTCTTGAACTTAGTGGTCTTATTGACCATCAACACTTGATGTTCTTTCTTGATTTCAGCCTCTGCTGACTTGACATCGAGAACACTTCAGAATGGTCTTTACCATCCCGCATGTTGTAGTTCATCACAAAGCTCTTGTAGCTTGGTGGGAGCGATCGAGGATTCTGTCAATGACCGCCTCATCAGGAGGTTAATGTTCAACTGGGTCATACGTGCGTGCAACCCGGACATCTTGAGGATGTGCTCACCGACGTAACTGTTCTCCTCCATCTTACAAGCTGTAGAACTTGTCGGAGACATCATATCTCTCGACCGGGCATGAGCTTGGAAAACTAGTTTCAGCTCTTGAACATCTCATATGCTCCGTGATGCTCAAAACGCTTTTGGAGCCCGGTTCTAAGTGTAGAGCATGCCGCCTTGAACGAGGGAGTAATCATCGGTAGCGAGTTTGCCAAGCGTTCATAACGTCTTGGTTCTGCGGGGCGGAGCGGCACCTAGCGGTCCTTCTAGGACATATTGCTTCTGGCAGCTATGAGGATGATCCTCGGGTTAGGACCCGATCCGTATAGTTCTGCCATCATCTTTCAGCTTGGTTTTCTCTAGGAGCGCGTTGAAGTTCATGTTGACATTAGCGTTGGCCATTGATCTACAAGACATATTTGCAAAGGTTTTAGACTAAGTTCATGATAATAAAGTTCTTAATCAAAATTATGAACTCCCACTTAGATTAGACATCCCTCTAGTCATCTAAGTGTTACGATCCGAGTCGACTAGCCCGTGTCCGATCATCACGTGAGACGGACTAGTCATCGTCGGTGAACATCTTCATGTTGATCGTATCTTCCATACGACTCGTGTTCGACCTTTCGGTCTCCGTGTTCGAGGCCATGTCGCACATGCTAGGCTCGTCAAGTTAACCCTAAGTGTTTTCGCTGTAAAACTGTCTTACACCGTTGTATGTGAGCGTAAGGATCCATCACACCCGATCATCACGTGGTGCTTAGAAGCGACGAACTGTAGCAACGGTGCACGTTAGGGAGAACACTTCTTGAAATTTTATAAGGGATCATCTTATTTACTACCGTCGTCCTAAGTAAACAAGATGCATAAACATAATAAACATCACATGCAATTATATAGTTGTGACATGATATGGCCAATATCATCAAGCTCCATTGATCTCCATCTTGGGGCTCCATGATCATCTTGTCACCGGCTTGACACCATGATCTCCATCATCATGATCTCCATCATCGTGTCTTCATGAAGTTGTCACGCCAACGACTACTTCTACTTCTATGACTAACGCGTTTAGCAATGAAGTAAAGTAGTTTACATGGCGTTCTTCAATGACACGCAGTCAT
The DNA here is from genome assembly GCA_021437245.1 of Aegilops speltoides. Lineage (NCBI taxonomy): Eukaryota > Viridiplantae > Streptophyta > Magnoliopsida > Poales > Poaceae > Aegilops > Aegilops speltoides. Next base: position 352,872,960 of record CM038147.1, read on the forward strand.
ACAAAAAATAAAGACAACTCCTATGGCTCCTGCCGGTTGTCATACTCATCGACATGCAAGTCGTGAATCCTATTACAAGAACATGATCTCATACATCACAATTCATCATTCATCACAACTTCGGCCATATCACATCACATGATCAATCGCTGCAAAAACAAGTTAGGCGTCCTCTAATTGTTGTTTGCATCTTTTACGTGGCTGCGATTGGGTTCTAGCAAAACGTTTTCTTACCTCGAATCACCACAACGTGATTTTGTCAACTTCTATTTACCCTTCATAAGGGCCTGTTCATCGATTCCGCTCCAACTAAAGTGGGAGAGCGGACACCCGCCAGCCACCTTATGCAACTAGTGCATGTCGATCGGTGGAACCGGTCTCACGTAAGCGTCACGTAAGGTTGGTCGGGCCGCTTCATCCCACAATACCGTTGAGCAAGAAAAGACTAGTAGAGGCAAGTAAGATGACAAGATCAGCGCCCACAACAAATTGTGTTCTACTCGTGCATTAGAGAACTACGATAGACCTAGCTCGATACCCTTTGTTGGGGAGCGTTGCGAAAAATTAAAATTTTCCTCTGGCTTCACCAAGATCCATCTATGAGTTCATCTAAGCAACGAGTAGCGGAGAGAGTTTGCATCTACATACCACTTGTAGATCGCGTGCGGAAGCTTGCAAGGTGATGATGGAGTCGTACTCGAGCGTGATTCAGATCACCGATGTCAAGTGCTGAGCGGACAGCACCTCCGCGTTCAACACACGTGCGGGACGATCGGCGTCTCCTCCTTCTTGATCCAGCAAGGGGAAGGAGAGGTTGAGGAAGACAGCTCCACCGGCAGCCGACGGCGTGATGATGGTGGAGAAGCGATCTCAAGCGGGGCTTCGCCAAGCTCTACGGAGGAGGAGATGTGTTGGGGAGGGGAGGGGCTGCGCCTTGGGATTTTTTGTGTCCAGCAGCCCCCCTCCCCCCCCTTATATAGGCCCCAGTGGGCGGCCTTGTAGATCCAATCTACAAGGGGGCGGCGACAAGGGGTGGAGTGCCCCCAAGCCGGTGGGCGCCCCACCCCTAGGGTTTCAACCCTAGGCGCAGGGGGTGGGCCTAGGGGGGCGCACCAGCCCCCTGTGGGCTGGTTCCCTTCCCCCTCTGGCCCATGGAGCCCTCCGGGATAGGTGGCCCCACCCGGTGGACCCACCGGGACCCTTCCGGTGGTCCCGGTACTTTGCCGGTAACCCCCGAAACTTTCCCGATGGCCGAAACACCACTTCCTATATATTATTCTTTACCTCCGGACCCTTCCTAACTCCTCGTGACGTCCGGGATCTCATCCGGACTCGAACAACATTCGGTGGTCACATACTTGACTTCCTACTAACCCTAGCGTCACCGAACCTTAAGTGTGTAGACCCTACGGGTTCGGAGACACGAGACATGACCGAGACAACTCTCGGGCAATAACCAACAGCGGGTCTGGATATCCATGTTGGCTCCCACATGCTCCTCGATGATTTCATCGGTTGAACCACGATGTCGAGATTCGATCAAACCACATATGCAATTCCTTTGTCAATCGATGCGTTACTTGCCCGAGACTCGATCGTCGGTATCCCAATACCTTGTTCGGTCTCGTTCCACGGCAAGTCACTTTACTCGTACCGTAATGCATGATCCGTGGCCAACACCTTGGTCACATTGAGCTCATTATGATGATGCATTACCGAGTGGGCCCAAGAGATACCTCTCCGTCATACGGAGTGACAAATCCGATCTCGATCCGTGTCAACCCAACAGATACTTTCGGAGATGCCCGTAATGCACCTTTATAGTCACCCGATTCGTTGTGACGTTTGATACACCAAAGGCACTCCTACGGTAACCGGAGTTACGATCTCATGGTCGAAGGAATAGATACTTGACATTGGCAAAGCTTCTAGCAAGCGAACTATCCGATCTTTTATGCTATGCTTATGATTGGGTCTTGTCCATCACATCATTCTCCTAATGATGTGATCCGTTATCAATGACATCCAATGTCCATAGTCGGAAACCATGACTATCTATTGATCTGTGAGCTAGTCAACTAGAGGCTCACTAGGGACTCATTGGGTCTAAGTGTTCACACGTGTATTACGATTTCCGGATAATACATTTATAGCATGAACAAAAGACAATTATCATGAACATTGAAATATAATAATCCTTTTATTATTGCCTCTAGGGCATATTCCCAACAGTATTGTATACCGACGATCGAATCTCGGACAAGTAACATACCGATGACAAAGGGAACAACGTATGTTGTTATGCGGTTTGACCGATAAAAGATCTTCGTAGAATATGAAGGAGCCAATATGGGCATCCAGGTTCCGCTATTGGTTATTGACCGAGAATAGTTTTAGGTCATGTCTACATAGTTCTCGAACCCGTAGGGTCCGCACGCTTAAGGTTTCGATGACAGTTATATTATGAGTTTATGAGTTTTGATGTACCGAAGGAGTTTGGAGTACCGTATGAGATCGGGGACATGACGAGGAGTCTCAAAATGGTCGAGACGTAAAGATCGATATATTGGACGACTATATTCGGAGTTCGGAAAGGTTCCGAGTGATTCGGGTATTTTTCGGAGTACCGGGGAGTTACGGGAATACGGGGGAAGAAGTATATGGGCCTTTTTTGGGCTTTAGGGGAGAGGGAGAGGCAGGCCGCGCCCCCCCCATTGACTAGTCCGAATTGGACTAGGGGGAGGGGCGGCGCCCCCTCCTTCCTTCTCTTCCCTCTTCCCCTTCCTTGTCTCCTACTCCTACTACTTGGAAGGACTCCTAGTTGGACTAGGAAAGGGGGAATCCTACTTCGGTGGGAGTAGGACTCCCTAGGCGCGCCATAGAGGGCCGCCCTCCCTCCTCCACTTCTTTATATATCACGGGGCAGGGGCACCCCATAGACACACAAGTTGATCTACGGATCGTTCCTTAGCCGTGTGCGGTGCCCCCCTCCACCATATTCCACCTCGGTCATATCCTCGCGGAGTTTAGGTGAAGCCCTGCGCCAGTAGAACATCATCATCGTCACCACGCCGTCGTGCTGACGGAACACATCCCCGACGCTTTGCTGGATCGGACCCGGGGAACGTCATCGTGCTGAACGTGTGCTGAACACGGAGGTGCCGTACGTTCGGTTCTTGGATCGGTCGGATCGTGAAGACGTACGACTACATCAACCGCGTTGTCAAAACGCTTCCTCTTACGGTCTACGAGGGTACGTGGACAACACTCTCCCTCTCGTTGCTATGTCATCACCATGATCTTGCGTGTGCATAGGAAATTTTTGAAATTACTATGTTCGCCAACAGTGGCATCCGAGCCTGGTTTTATGCGTAGATGTCATATGCACGAGTAGAACACAAGTGAGTTGTGGGCGATACAAGTCATACTGCTTACCATCATGTCATATTTTGGTTCGGCGGTATTGTGAGATGAAGCGGCCCGGACCGACATTACGCGTACGCTTACGCGAGACTGGTTTCACCGTTACAAGCACTTGTGCTTAAAGGTGGCTGGCGGGTGTCTGTCTCTCTCACTTTAGCTGAATCGAGTGTGGCTACGCCCGGTCCTTGCGAAGGTTAAAATAGCACTAACTTGACAAACTATCATTGTGGTTTTGATGCGTAGGTAAGAACGGTTCTTGCTAAGCCCGTAGCAGCCACGTAAAACTTGCAACAACAAAGTAGAGGATGTCTAACTTGTTTTTGCAGGGCATGTTGTGATGTGATATGGTCAAGACGTGATGCTATATTTTATTGTATGAGATGATCATGTTTTGTAACCGAAGTTATCGATGGCTGGCGAGGAGCCATATGGTTGTCGCTTTATTGTATGAAATGCAACGCATACCTAATTGCTTTACTTTATCACTAAGCGGTAGCGATAGTCGTAGAAGCAATAGATGGCATAAAGGACAACGATGCTACGATGGAGATCAAGGTGTCGTATTGGTGATGATGGTGATCACGGCGGTGCTTGGAGATGGAGATCACAAGCACAAGATGATGATGGCCATATCATATCACCTATATTGATTGCATGTGATGGTTATCCTTTATGCATCTTATCTTGCTTTGATTGACGGTAGCATTTTAAGATGATCTCTCACTAAAATTATCAAGAAGTGTTCTCCTGAGTATGCACCGTTGCCAAAGTTAAATCGTGCCCGGACACCACGTGATGCTCGGGTGTGATAAGCTCTCGTCCATCTACAACGGGTGCAAGCCAGTTTTGCACATGCAGAATACTCGAGTTAAACTTGACGAGTCTAGCATATGCGAGATATGGCCTCGGAACACGGAGACCGAAAGGTCGGCGTGAATCATATAGAAGATATGATCAACATAGTGATGTTCACCATTGAAAACTACTCCATCTCACGTGATGATCGGTTATGGTTTAGTTGATTTGGATCACGTGATCACTTAGATGACTAGAGAGATGTCTGTCTAAGTGGGAGTTCTTAAGTAATATGATTAATTGATCTTAAATTTATCATGAACTTAGTCTGGTAGTATTTTGCAAATTATGTTGTAGATCAATAGCTTGCATTGTTGCTTTCATATGTTTATTTTGATATGTTCCTAGAAAATTGTGTTCAAAGATGTTAGTAGCAATGATGCGGATTGGATCCGTGATCGAGGTTTATCCTCATTGCTGCCTGTAAGAATTATGTCCTTGATGCACCGCTAGGTGATGACCTATTGCAGGAGCGGATGCGCACGTTATGAGCGTTTGGCTAGATCAATATGATAACTACTTGATAGTTTAGTGCACCATGCTTAACGGCTTAGAATCGGGACTTCAAAGGCGTTTTGAGCGTCATGGACCATATGAGATGTTCCAGGAGTTGAAGTTAATATTTCCAGCAAATACCCGAGTTGAGAGATATGAAGTCTCCAACAAGTTCTATAGCTAAAAGATGGAGGAGAATCGCTCAACTAGTGAGCATGTGCTCAGATTGTCTGGGTACTTCAATCGCTTGAATCAAGTGGGAGTTAATCTTCCAGATAAGATAGTGATTGACAGAATTCTCTAGTCACCATCACTAAAGTTACTAGAACTTTGTGATGAACTATAGTATGCAACGGATGACGAACACGATTCCCGAGCTCTTCATGATGTTGAAATCGACGAAGGTAGAAATCAAGAAAGAGCATCAAGTGTTGATGTTTGACAAGACCACTAGTTTCAAGAAAAAGGGCAAAGGGAAAGAAAGGGAAACTTCAAGTAGAATGGCAAACAAGTTGTCACTCCCGTGAAGAAGACCAAAGCTGGACCAAAGCCTGAAACCGAAAGTGCTTATCTTTGCAAAGGAAATGGTCCTTTGGGCGGAAATGCCCTGAATAATTGGTGGATAAGAAGGATGGCAAAGTGAACAAGAGTATATTTGATATACAGGTGTTTGATGTGCACCTTACTAGTGTTTATAGTAGCCCCTGAGTATTTGATACTTGTTCGGTTGCTAAGATTAGTAACTCGAAATGGGAGTTACATAATAAACAGAGACTAGTTGAGGGGAAGTGACGATGAGTGTTGGAAATAGTTCCAAGATTGATATGATCATCATCACACACTCCCTATATTTTCGAGATTAGTGTTAAAACTAAATAAATGTTATTTAACGTGAGCATGAATATGATTTGATCATGTTTATTGTGATACGGTTATTCATTTGAAGTTAAAGAATAATTGTTATTCTGTTTACATGAATAAGACCTTCGATGGTTATACACCCAATGAAAATAGTTTGTTGGATCTCGATCGTAGTGATACACATATTCAATATTGATGCCAAAAGATGCAAAGTTAATAATGATAGTGCAACTTATTTGTGGCACTGCCGTTTGGGTCATATCGGTGTAAAGCGCATGAAGAAACTCCATAAAGATGGATTTTCGGAATCACTTGGTTATGAATCATTTGATGCTTGCGAACCGTGCCTTTTGGGCAAGATGACTAAAACTCCGTTCTCGGAACAATGGAACAAGCTACTTGACTTATTGGAAATAATACATAGCGATGTATGCGATCAATGAGTGTTGATGCTCGTGGCAAGTATCGTTATTTTCGACCTTCACAAGATGATTTGAGCAGATATGGGTATATCTACTTGATGAAACATAAGTGCGAAATAGTTGGAAGGTTCAAAGAAATTCAGTGAAGTGGAAAAATCATCGTAACAAGAAAATAAAGTTTCTGCGATCCGATCGCGAGAGCGAATATTTGAGTTACTGAGTTTGGTCTTCATATAAAACAATGTGGAATAGTTTCACAGCTCACGCCACCTGGAACACCACAATGTAATGGTGTGTCCAAACGTCGTAATCGTACTTTACTAGATATGGTGCGATCTATGATGTCTCTTATCAGTTTACCACTATCGTTTTGGGTTTATGCATTAGAGACAGCTGCATTCACGTTTAATAGGGCCCATCTAAATCCGTTGAGACGACACCGTATGAACTATGGTTTAGCAGTAAACCTAAGTTGTTGTTTCTTAAAGTTTGGGGCTACGATGCTTATGTGAAAAAGTTTCATCCTGATAAGCTCAAACCCAAATCGAAGAAGCGCGTCTTCATAGAATACCGAAAGGAAATTGTTGGGTACACCTTCTATCACAGATCCGAAGGCAAAAAACATTTTGTTGCTAAGAATGGATCCTTTCTAGAGAAGGAGTTTCTCTTGAAAGAAGTGAGTGGGAGGAAAGTAGAACTTGATAAGGTAATTTGTACCTTCTCCTGAATTGGAAAGTAGTTCATTACAGAAATCAGTTCTAGTGATTCCTACACCAATTAGAGAGGAGGCTAATGATAATGATCATGAAGCTTCAGATCAAGTTACTACCGAACTTTGTAGATCTTCTAGATTAAGATCCGCACCCGAGTGGTACGGTAATCCTATTCTGGAAATCATGTTACTAGACCATGATGAACCTACGAATTATGTGGAAGCGATTATGAGCCCAGATTCATGAAATGGCTTGAGGCCATAAAATCTGAGATATGATCCATGTAAGAGAACAAAGTATGGACTTTGATTGACTTGCTCGATGATCAGCAAGCCATGTTAAATAAATGGATCTTCAAGAGGAAGACAGACACTGATAGTAGTGTTACTATCTACTAAGCTCGACTTGTTGCGAAAGGTTTTCGACAAGTTCAAGGTGTTGAAAATGATGAGATTTTTCTCACTCGTATCGATGCATAAGTCTGTCCGAATCATGTTAGCAATTGCCACATTTTATGAAATCTGGCAAATGGATGTCAAAACTGCATTCCTCAATGGATTCTTTAAAGAAGAGTTGTATATGATGCAACCAGAAGGTTTTGTCAATCCTAAAGGTGCTAACAAAATGTGCAAGCTCCAGCGATCCATCAATGGACTAGTGCAAGCATCTCGGAGTTGGAATATACGCTTTGATGAGTTGATCAAAGCATATGGTTTTATACAGACTTTTGGAAAGGCATGTATTTACAAGAAAGTGAGTGGGGGCTCTGTATCATTTCTGATATTATATGTGCAAGACATATTGTTGATTGGAAATGATATAGAATTTCTGGATAGCACAAAAGGATACTTGAATAAAAGTTTTTCAATGAAAGACCTCGGTGAAGCTGCTTACATATTGAGCATCGAGATCTATTGAGATAGATCAAGACGCTTGATAAGTTTTTCAAAAGTACATACATTGTCAAGATTTTGAAGTAGTTCAAAATGGAACAGTCAAAGAAACAGTTCTTGCCTGTGTTGCAAAGGTGTGAAATTGAGTAAGACTCAAATCCCGACCACAGCAGAAAATAGAAAAGAGAATGAAAGTCATTCCCTATGCCTCAGTTATAGGTTCTATAAAGTATGCTATGCTATGTACCAAACCTATTGTATACCTTGCTCTGAATTTGGCAAGGTAGTACAATAGTGATCTAGAAGTAGATCACTGGACATTGGTCAAGAATATCCTTAGTGAGGACTAAGGAAATATTTCTCGATTATGGAGGTGATAAAAGAGCCCGTCGTAAAGAGTTACAAAGGTGCAAGCTTTTACACCGATCCAAATGACTCTAAGTCTCAATCTGGATACATATTGAAAGTGGGAGCAATTAGCTAGAGTAGCTCCGTGCAGAGCATTGTAGGCATAGAATATTTGCAAAATACATACGGCTCTGAATGTGACAGACCCGTTGACTAAGCTTCTCTCACAAGCAAAACATGATCACACCTTAGTACTCTTTGGGTGTTAATCACATAGCGATGAGAACTAGATTATTGACTCTAGTAAACCCTTTGGGTGTTGGTCACATGATGATGTGAACTATGGGTGTTAATCATATACAGATATGAATATTGGTGTTAAATCACATGGCAATGTGAACTAGATTATTGACCCTAGTGCAAGTGGGAGACTGAAGGATGCCCTAGAGACAATAATAAAGTTATTACTTATTTCCTTATTTCATGATAAATGTTTATTATTCATACTAGAATTGTATTAACCGGAAACATAATACATGTGTGAATACATAGACAAACATAGTGTCACTAGTATGCCTCTACTTGACTAGCTCATTTATCAAAGATGGTTATGTTTCCTAGCCATGGACAAAAGAGTTGTCATTTGATTAATGGGATCACATCATTAGGAGAATGATGTGATTGACATGACCCATTCCGTTAGCCTAGCACTTGATCATTTAGTATATTGCTATTGCTTTCTTCATGACTTATACATGTTCCTGTAACTATGAGATTATGCAACTCCATTTTACCGGAGGAACACTTTGGGTGCTACCAAACGTCACAACGTAACTGGGTGATTATAAAGGAGTACTACAGGTGTCTCCAAAGGTACATGTTGGGTTGGCGTATTTCGAGATTAGGTTTTGTCACTCCGATTGTCGGAGAAGGTATCTCTGGGCCCTCTCGATAATGCACATCACTATAAGCCTTGCAAGCAATGTGACTAATGAGTTAGTTACGGAATGATGCATTACGTAACGAGTAAAGAGACTTGCCGGTAACGAGATTGTTGGGGATGTTACCACTAGGTATAAACCGGCCCCTGAACCGGCTTAGCCCTGCTAGTGGTGTAGTCATGGAAAGGCCCAAGGCCTATAGTCGGTTTATAACTTGTAGCCGCAAACCGGCCTGATGTATAACTTGTATTGTAAGTTAGGAATAGAGAGAGAGAGAGACCGACCGGGATACGAATATGAACCGGTTGGGACTCTGCAAACCGACGGGCGTCACTCATGTATATAAGGGGACGACCTGGCGGCGGTTCAGGGGAGACAACATCAACTCGAGCCTAGGCGAAGCTTATTTGCTCCCTAGCCATCGAGACTATATCAATTCCATCACAACTAGACGTAGGTTTTTACCTTCATCGAAGGGGCCGAACTAGTATAAAACCCTCGTGTCTTTGTGTCCGCTTTAACCCCTGCAAGTAAACCCGTAGCGATGGCTCCACGACTAAGTCCTTATGCTAGGACATCTGCCGTGACAAATCCATCGACGATTAAGCGCCCACCGTGGGGCTATCGCACGATGGTTTGACGATCTTGGAGGGCAAGCTCAAAGGACTCGAAGGATACGTCGTGGGCCGGATGACCAAGAGTCGTCGCGGTCGGATCTACATCGACAATGCCAGATGGGGTCCCGAGGCCGATTCAATCGAGTATGGGTACCGGGTCCCCTTCGGCGGCATACACGTTTTCATCGGCAAGATCGGAGGGCCTGAGCCGGACATCTGCACCGACCTCGTCGAGACGGCTCAGCGCGCGCAACCGGCCCGGGCTAAACCGGCCGTGAAGCATGTCTTCATTGGAGCTACCCATGGAGGGGAGTATGATGCCGGTTCAGAGTACGGTAGCGAGACCATCGTCTACTCCGGCGATGAATCTTCAGCAGGAGAGACCGAGTCATTGTACCAGCTGCAGGATGGTATGATTAGGGGCTGTTCCGATGGTGACAGTATTCCGGACTCCTCAGGTCAGCTGAACCGGATCGGTGTATTCATGGCCGGTACTCAGGCCGCAAACCTCTCTTCAGCTACAGCGGCAATACTTTCCGGTTCAGCCGCGCGGCAAAGGGCAGGAGGCCGGTGCGACCGCCGGTTCAAGTTTTGTCAGATCTGTTTGATGCGTTAGCAGCGCTCATGGCGGAGGATAACCCAGCAGATCGGGAGGCTCATAACGCAGAGATTGCAAAGGTGAGAGAGCAGATCACGCAAGCCAAAGCGGATCTAGCGGCAGAGAAGGAGCGCATGGCGCGAGAGCGGGCGCTTTAGATGCACAAGCTTACAGACTCATGCTGGACCAGAGCGCGTCGCAGGAGGTGTTAAGGCGGAAGTACAGATCGCGCCTGCCATCCGGGTTTGACCCCAGAAACCTCTTTCAGACACCCGGAGTCGGACCTAGTAACCCGCCCCAACACAGGGAGGTAAACCGGACTGAGGCGCCAGGAGCGGGAGCGACGGTCCAGCCACGCCTGATGGAGCCCCCACAGCAGAATACGGTGATTCCTCCGCCGGTACAAACGCCCCCGGGGCATTACTCTAACCCTATGGACAACCTTGTCAGCTGCCGCCGATTGGAGGCGATCGATCGAAGGAGATTCCCCTGGCGAGTTGAGACACGCGGGTTAAGGAGCTTCTCGGACTGCACTAATCCAAAGGAAGCATATTCATACAGCCGCGACCGGATTCACTCGACGCCCCGTCCAAGCCGGAGCTACAGCAGACGCATGGATGAACCGGCCCTATCGAGTAACGCGCGGGACCGTGAAGCGGCCCGAGGCAATCACCGATAGGCGGCGCTTCGTAATGCTCGGGAGGTGGTGGATCGGGCCCGAAGCGCAGGGAGGCCGAGTTAGCAAGACAAGGTGATCTTGGTCAACCTACGCCGATTCGCCCTACCTCCTTCACGGACCAGAGTCACCTCCGCTTTGGGAGTGCCTGTTTAACCCCGCTTTGCGCAATGTGCGCCTGCCTAAGGATTTTAAAGGCCCGCGTAAGGTGCCAAATTACACTGCAGATCTATCCCCTGAGGCGTGGGTTGAGAGTTACGAGATGGCCATGGAGATGCTTGATGTTGATGAAGCGGCATGTGCAAAATACTTCACCATGATGATGGAGGCACAGCCCGTGCTTGGTTGAAAAGCTTGCCGCCCAATTCTATCGAGTTCATGGGGTCGATTCACGGGCCCGTTTATCCGAATTTCAAAGATACATGTAAACAGCCAAAGTCTATAGTGGACTGGCGGCTTGCGTTCAGAAGAAGGAGTCAACAACCCGCTGGGTACGCCGTGTGTGCGAGATTTTACACTCCTCGACCGCATCAACGCTGACTCGGCGATCATCACGCCGAAAGCAAGCGCGGTTTGAGCCTCTGGCTGAAGTTGGGGCGTATGAAGCGGTTACGCAACGATCTGAGAACCCTCATGACCGCTTTGGTGAAATATGCCGATTCGAGCGGTACCAAGGATCCCAAGCGGATGATGACGAAGCGAGGAAGGGAAAGAAGAATGGCAACTCAAGCGGCAGCATTTCAAACCGGCAGGTCATGGAAACGGGGGCAAGCGCAAGGCTGACGATTTCGTAGCCAACACTAATGCGCAGGACAAAGGCCCGCGGCGTAGAGGCAAGGCGAATCGGGGTCCAAATGCTGGCGCAAGCCGTTTGAATTACTTGCTGAATCAGCCTTGTCCCAAACACGTGACGAAAGAAAACCCGTCGAATCATCTTTGGAAAGACTGTTCTATTATGCAAGAATTCAAAAATTCCGATGCTTTCCGATATGACCAGGGATCAGGTGGCGGTTCAGGATCCGGTTTTCATGGGCGGGTCGGGGCGGAGCTTCGGTTCGAGGCACAACCAGGCAATTTCAACAACGAGTAATCAGGGGTAGCCAAGAAGAAGAAAGAAGCAGCCAAGCTATCGAGCCAGCCAAAGCGATTGAGCGGCGGGCAATATCATGTTTTCACAACCAGTTTGGACAAGCGGGATCGGAAGCTTCACAAACGGGCAGTAAATTCTGTTGAACCGGCTTTGCCACGGTATTTGCGTTGGTCAGAGCAGCCTATCGTATGGAGTAGAGAGGACCATCCCCCCGGGTTGATAATCCGGGTCAGTTGGCTTTGGTGGTAGACCCCCAAGTTGGGGGCTATAAATTTACTAAGGTGCTTATGGATGGAGGAAGCAGTATCAATATATTGTATTATGACACTTTCCGTCGCATGGGTCTCACAGATAAAGATCTCGCACCGTCAATACGGTGTTCCATGGTGTAGTGCCGAGCAAATCTGCTTATCCTATTGGCAAGATAGCCTGGATGTGGCCTTTGGAGATGAGCATGATTCCGATGCGAAAAGCTAACCTTTGAGGTGGTGAAAATCTGGAGCCCATATCGTGCCTGTTTGGACGGCGGCTTATGCTAAGTTCATGGCACGACCTTGTTATATCTACTTGCAACTCAAAATGCGGGTTACAAAGGAACAATAACGGTGCATGGAAGCCGCCGAGTCGCTTTGGAATGTGAGGAAGGAGATGCAGCTTACGCAAGCGATGCATGCCCGCGAGGAGTTGAAATTCTATAAGGACAATGTTGATCCGCAGATATGACCCCTCTGAAGAAGCCTACTACGGAGCATGAATCGGATCTGAAATTCAAATCGGTGGTGAAACCAAGCTTGTTGACTTCGTGCAGGTGATTCATCCAAGCGATTCCTTTATCGGTGCCAACCTGGATCCTAAATAGGAAGGCGCGCTCATCGAGTTCATCCGTGAGAACCGGACATTTTGCATGGAAGCCATCGACATGCGGTGTACCGAGGAACTCGTTGAGCACACACTTAATGTGGATCCTAAGTATAAACTGGTGAAACAGTTCCTCCGCGGTTTAATGAAGAAAGACGCAAGGCCATTGGAGAAAAGTAGCGAACTTACGGCAGCTGGTTTTATCATCGAGTGTTTCATCGAGTGGCTCGCTAATCCGGTGCTGGTCCTTAAGAAAACGGCACTGGCGTATGTGTGTGGACTACACAGATCTTAACAAAGCTTGTCCAACAGATCCTTTTGCTCTCCCCGCATTGATCAGATTATTGATGCCACGGCGGGATGTGGCGTTTAAGCTTTTGGGCGCATACTACGGATATCATCGATCAAGATGGCGGTCAAGGACCAGGAGAAAACGGCGTTTATAACTCCCTTTGGAGCCTTCTGCTATGTATCTATGCCTTTTGGGCTCAAGAGCGCCCAAGCTACTTATCAGCGGTGTGTACAGAATTGCTTGCATACACAGATCGGCCGCAATGTGCATGCTTATGTGGATGACATTGTGGTGAAATCAAGACAGAAGGAGACGCTGGTGGACGATTTGAAGGAGACCTTCGACAACTTGCGCATTTATAAGATGATGCTTAATCCGGCCAAATGTGTTTTTGGTGTTCCGGCTGGCAAGTTATTGGGGTTCCTGGTGTCTAACAGGGGAATCGAAGCCAATCCGGAGAAAATTAAGGCGATTACCTCTTTGGCTAAACCGAAGTGTATCAACGATGTTCAACGCTTGGCGGGCCGGATTGCGGCATTGAGCCGGTTTATCGGCCGCCTCGGAGAAGGCTATTCCTTTATACCGATCTTTGAGGAAAACAGATCATTTAAATGCGAGTCCAAATTGCCGACGAAGCTTCGAGGACCTAAAGCGGCAATTGGCCAATCCGCTTTGTCCTTGCGGCCCGATCGATAAGGAACCGCTGTTATTATATGTGGCAGCCAATGCACGGCGGTAGCGTAGCCATTGTGGTAGAGCGCAAGGAGGCGAAAGGAATATCCGGTTCGTGGCGGTTTATTATATCGATGAGGTACTTATTGAGTCCAAGCGGTATCCGCATTGGCGAAGCTAGTCTATGGTGTTTTTATGGCCAGCCGAAAGCTGAAACAAGATTTCCAAGGGCATCCTATTACGATGGTTAGTTCAGCTCCTTTGGGTGATATCATACAAAACAGGAAGCGGCGGCGGATTGCCAAATGGGCCATTGAGCTTGGGTCACATGGGCTCAAGTACACACCACGCCACAGCGGTGAAGTCACAAGCACTTGTTGACTTCATTAATGATTAGACGGAGTTACAAGTGCCGAGGAGAAGCCGGATCATACATCTTGGACTATCCACTTGATGGATCCAGGCGGTTGGAAGGCTCGAAATGGAGTCGTGTTAACTTCCCCACGAGGTGATAAGTTTTGTTACATTCTCCGTCTAATGTTCCCTTGTACTAATAATGCAGCTGAGTATGAAGCCTTGCTCCATGGTCTCCGGATGGCTAAGGAGATGAACTTAAGCGGGTTAAGTGCTTTGGTGACTTCGGACTGGTGGCGCAGCAAGTATCGGCACTTGGGACTCTAAGGACCCCCTCATGGCTGCGTGTCGGCGAGAGGTGGATAATATAGCGAGGGTGCTTCAAGGGATATCAAGTAGATCATGTGGATCTCCGGAAGAACGAAGCGGCAGACGCTTTAAGCCATCTGGGTTCTCAGAGTAAACCGGTTCCCCCTAATGTCTTCCTCGACATCTTGCACAACCCGTCGGTTCGGCTCCTGGTGAAGCGGTTTGGCAATTCGACCCGAGGCCCGGTTGGTGGCAGCATTACATGCTATTCGGATTGGGCGGTACCTTATCTTGCATATATGACTCGAGGAGAATTGCGAACGATGAGGTTACGGCGAGCAGGTAATCCGGCGCTCAAGTCCATGCGATTATTAATGGTGAGTTGCATCATCGCGGCGTTTTAGGGCGTTTCAACGCTGTGTTTCCCCGAGGAAGGTGGCGAAATTTTACGAAAATCCATGAAGGGATTGCGGGCATCATGCCGGTTCAAAGTCCACAGTGGCAAAGGCATTCCGTCATGGATTCTCTTGGTTAATCGCTCATCTTGATCACGGAGGACTTGGTCAAACACTGCGATGGGTGTCGAAAATTCTCGGCGTGCCCATGTACCGCACAGGAGTTGAGGATGATCCCAATAACGTGGCCGTTTGCGGCGTGGGGGCTGGATATGGTCGGGCCTTTTAAGAGATCCAAAGATAAGAAGACCCACTGTTAGTGGCGGTGGACAAGTTCACCAAGTGGGTTGAAGCGAGCACTGTCGATAAGTGTGATGCGGCAACAATGCATGCAGTTCATCAAAAGGTGATTTTCGGTTTGGCTTTCCACGGTATCATCACGACAATGGCACCAATCTGTCCAAGGGAGCTATGAAAGAATTTTGTGAGCGAGCATATCCGCTTGATGTATCATCGATGGCGCACCCGATCCAACGTGCGGCGAGCGTGCTAATCAGAAATCTTGCGAGGCATCAAACCACGACTTCGGTCCCGTTACGAGAGAACACCGGTTTTGGGTTGAAGAGCTCCCATCGGTGCTATGGAGTATCAATACTCGCCAAACCGGTCTCGGCTACGCCTTTCTTCATGGTTTATGGGCGGAAGCGATTCTCCCCGATGATATCCGCACGATTCGCCCGTGTAGCGGCTTATGTTGAAGCGGACAATGAAGCGGCGCGACAGGGCGCTTTGGACCTCTTGGATGAGGAGCGTGATATGGCAGCCGCTCGATCGGCGATTTACAAAGAAGACCTTCGTCGTTATCACAGCCGCCGGGTTAAAACGAGCCTTTCGGAAGGAGATTTGGTGCCGTCTCATCCAAGACCGAACATGACATGCACAAGCTATCCCCACCTTGGGAAGGGCCCTTTGTGGTCGGCAAGAATCTGCTGTGGTTCCTATTATCCGCTGATATTCGAGAGCATAAAGACTCACGTACATCGAGGAGGAGACCAACGGCCGTGGAATATAGCTCATCTTGACCTTACTACACATGAGTCATCGGCTCGGTTTATGTACATAGCATAACAATGTATATATTATCTTTGATATAATAAAAATCAGGGCCTCACCAAAGCGGGGTCTCTGTCTTTCTTTTCATGCGTGGTTACATGGAGTGTTTACATTTTTAAAAGCGGCCTCGGTTTACCCTTGTGATTATATTTATCACTTGGGGGCTTGGTAGTATCCGAATCAATGCCACACCTCTTGATAAGCGAAAGCCACTAGATCATTGAAGACACGGTCACATCTGAACCGGTCACGCCTCTTGGTCGGCCAATAGGGCCAGGCGCCACTTGGGGCTTAGTGAACCGAACCAATGTCACGCCACTTGGCGGCGTACTCGCCACGAGTCTTTGGGGACTGGCCGACTAGCACCATCGCTACACCTTGAGGGCTTGGTTGCGTCTGACCATGGTAATGCCATCTGACCAGCTCCATGCAGCTTTCCTTTTACAAAGAGTTATTGCCTTTGTTGCCATATTTGGTATTCGATTTTTGTTACGTTTCCAACTCGACGAATGTTTTTATCCGGTTTAGCTATCAGTAACAAGCTGATAGTGCACGGTTTGGTATTACCTGAAGTTTTTATTTTTCCGTTTTACCATCTTCCGGTTCATCTTTATGGAGAAACTTGGGGGCTTGTGCTGATTCAGCACACCTATGTGGGGGTTATTGTTTCCCCAGACGGTTATGGTTTTTAACAAGAAAGCCTCCGCTTCAAGATTGGCTATGCCAGCTTTATACCTGGATATGGCAGGTATTTGTATCACATACTAATTGATTTTCAATACATAAAGATATATTGGATGCCATAAACCGGCGGGCGGTATCACCTCCGCCGAAGTTCAATCTTTTGGTTGCAGGAAATGTGAATCAAACAAAAGTTTACTCGATGCACGAAGGCATACCCAGGCAACAAAGTTTGACTAAAGCTATTACAAAGCAACACGATTGCCCAAATGATCGATGTTTTCTAAACGGCTACGGTTCACGATTTCTTCATCCTCCGCCGCTTGAAAGATCCTCCTCTCTACCCATTGGTGGAAATCCACGAAGTCGATCGATGCCCATCGGCAACGAAAAACAGCTTCTTCATGAATCAAAGACAGCGGCTCAATGTCGGGGCGTAAGTGTGCTTACGGTTGGAGGGATCAAGTTTTCGGTTCAAAAGTTGGAGCGGACACACGTTTGTTCTGATCGTTGTATTGGGCTTGGTAGTGCTCCAAATCGGCTTCTTCCACTAATTGACAAGCAAGCGGGCGTACTGCACGGTTTATAGCACGCAAGTCCTCTTCACTAAAATCCGAGCCGTCTTCCTTCACACTGGGATAGCCCTGAGCTGCTTCCACGGGATCAAAGTCGGCACCTGAGCTTTGGCGGATCAAGCGTTGATGGCTCCGGTTAGTCGCGGAACTTTTTCCTCCTCAATCCGGGAAGGCGGGATGGATAGCGGTTCAACGTGTCTTGGATCGAGGGGCGGCGCGGGTTGTTATGAGACATTGTGGTAATCACACGCTGGGCTCCGGTATCTCTGCTGCTCCACTAAAGTGTAAGCGGCCTTGAGTTTTCCGCACGTCGTTCCCCAAATGCCCAACGCGTGTGCCTGCATTTCATAACAGGACAGTTTTAAACCGGAATACTGGAGCAGCAGGAAAAGTAAATTACACCTATTCACAAGGGACTTACCGAAGATGGCTGCCGTCATAGAATGCACTTGCCGCTTCACGGCTGTCAGATCATCTACCACCGGTTTAAGGGCGGCTTCAGCATTTTCTGCCCGTTTGAGCAAGTTGGCCTTTTCAGTGGCCCACACAGCCTGTTCCTTTTTCATGTTATCCTTTGCTTCTTCTGCAGCAGTCAGGGCAAAAGTTAGCTCCTTCTTGGCCTTATGCATCTCGGCTTTCTTTGGTAATGCTGCTGCTGTAAATCGGCAATCCGATCATCCTTGATCGCCACCTCAGCCTGCATATTGACAGTATCATCAGCCAGCAATTAAAGTGCAAGTCTCAACCACACAACATGTTATATGATTGACACTTGGGGGCTAATGTACCTTCAAATTTTTCAACTACTAATACATGGAAAAGTCCCAAGTTCAATACGCGTATTCAACTTGGCACTTGGGGGCTAATGGTTATTTGATTTTACTAAAGCGTCGACAAGCAGTTTTTGGAGTACCGGTTTAGGTTTACATACTTAAACCGGCCTTGGTGGTCATGAGGGAAGATTGCAAAGTCTATCAAAGAAAATTATCAAGTACCAGTTTGATCAAAGATTGCAAACCGGCCCTTGGGGGCTACAACGATTACTATATCGGTAATAAGGAAAGGAGCGTTACCTCAAACTTATCTCTCATCAGTTTCACCAAGCCAGCTTCATAATCACGGCTACTGTAAAGCCGGTTCAGATATCCGGAATGAAGGTCTTGGGCGCTCATAGCGGCATATGTTTCCAGCTCTACATTCCACTTTCCTTTGTTAAAAGTGGCAGAGTCCTCTTTCACAGTGTGCCGGGTTAGAGTCGCGGCATTTCCCGGTTCAGAGTGGCCTGTTCCAGTAATTACCACGTCGTCATCTTTCGATTCGACGGATTGGGTGAAACACGATGGTTTTGGCGGGCTGTGAGGCTTTTCGGACCCGGATGGTGCTGGCAGGTGGATCAGCGACATTGAGACATCCATAGGCCTCTCCTCCGGAATCACATCTTCTTGAACCGGGGATCGCTCGGACTATCTTCAAAAGCAACATTTTCATGATCCGGTGCTGCTCATGATCAGGCGGCAGCCTCTTGATGGTTTTCTCCAAGCGAGCTTTCTTCTTGGGTTTCGGTTTGGTCTGAAGAAAGCGAAATAAAACACGTACATTACGAAGAAATTGACAAACATGTGGTCATATTGACTTACCCGACAGCTATCTTGATGGCGGTAGCTGAGTGGTGACGATTCGCGGAGGATGAATGAGAGGTGACCGATAATCGGTCGGACGAATTAAGAGGTTGTGGAATAAACCCGCTTTGGAATTCAAGGTAATAAAATGGTTGGAAACCTCGGTGCGGCGTTTTCGAGCGGGCTGTTTGGTAAACCGGCAGAGGTAACTACATCCATTGTGCCGGGTTGTCTTGGCGGGCCTCGTCTTCTGCGTCTTCATAAGAAGTTTGGGATCCAAGTGAGCAAGAGGATGAGAAAAGTTAACTTTCCGGTTTGCCCGACGAAATTTTGGTGAAGGTAAGCTTGTTGAATCGGAAGAGAGAATGGTTACCTCGGCAAATCCAGCGTTGCTGGCTTCAGCGTCATCCTGACAAGCATCGTCATCAATAAGACGTGTAAAAAACAAGCCAAGAGAATCAAGTTCCAGATTACCCACATCATCATCGATGGCCGGATCAGACGAGGCCGTGGTTTTCCTCTTGTGGGCGGATTTCTTGACAACTTTTGTTTTGGGCCGGTTTTGCCGCCCAGCCTTGTCCGCTTTATCTTGCGAGAGTTTCTTGCTCCAAAGCGGATCATCACCTGGATCGGAAATAATTGAGAATTGCAAGTATGAAAGTAATGGTAAAATTTAATGATGGCGCGATCGAGGCTTACCGCGGGAGGTGCGTTGAAGGTGCGATGAGGAGCCAAGCGGTTTGGGCACGAGAGGTGCTCCGGTTCATTCACATCTTCCTCACTGAATCTGTGACTTCATCTTCAGACAATTCCAGTTTGGTGTGTCGGAGTGGGTCATCGACACTGCCGGTATACTGGCACATCAAACCGGAACGCCGGCTCAGAGGCAATATGCCCCAAGATAACCAGCAGCGTGCCAGATCAATTCCAGTCAAACCGTTGGCCATAAAGGCCCGAAGCTTGGATAGTTGGGGAGCGTATTTGCTTCTCTCTTTCGCGGTCAATCGTTGCGGAAAGGGATGTGTGTTGCTGAGCCGCTCTGGACGGAAACCAGGTAAAGGATTTTCACCTTCAGGGGAGGTGTCTCTGCAGTAGAACCAAGTTGCGTTCCACTCTTTGGGATGAGAGTGGAGCTTGACGTGGGGATAAGTAATCTCTTTCCTCTTCTGGATAGCCATACCGCCTAATTCGGTATTGGGGCCATCGGTGAATTCGATCGACGGTTTAGGTGGAAGAGATCCGGAACAGCTCAATGTAAGGCTCCTCTTGCAGATAAGCTTGGACAGACTTGAAAATGGCACAAGTTGGTAGCAGAATTGGGGCGATGTCTTGGGGGCGGAGTTGAAAGTTGGCCATTACGTCCGGTAAAACTTTGACCCGGCGGTTTGAAACCCCTAACAAGTGGTCATGCGAAAACTACAACTTCACCTTCACGGGAGTGGGAGGACATTCCTCACGGGAACCCTCCAATGGATGGTGTTTCGGTCATCCAAAGCGCCAATTGACACTAATTCATTCAGTTGTGTCTCGGAGGCGGGAAGGACCCATTGCATTCATACACTGTTTGGCCATCATGAGGTCTACAAGGAGAAGAATCCGGTTTAAGAAAGTACTTATTACAGAGTAATTGATCCAAGATATGATAAACCGGAGGATGTTCCGATAAATCAATTCGATACGATATGATGTCAGATATATGTTGGCGGTTCAACACGGGACTAATGGTGTGCGATGCCGGTTTAGCAATTTTTATGATGAGTTAAACCGCCTAATCTTGGCTTCAAAGAAAATGGACGGAAACAGGTTTCACAAGAGTTCATGTTTATTATGGATCAAACGTGAGTTTTCAGAAAAACAGGAAAAGCGTCGCGAAAGCAAAGAAGAAACGAGGATGTGCTTAGTAAAGATATATATATATCGAGAAAATCTATGGGGTTCGAGATAAGAAAGTGCGGCGGATAAGCGAGGCCTTCGTTTGGTCTGAAAAGGATTCATAGCATGGTTCAAAAGCTGGAAAGGTGAGAGCATACGAAGAGCGTGGTATGAAGCTTGAGCCCTAAAACAGATCTAAGATGACGAACAGTGAAGAAGAAGGCGGAGATTTACGGAAGCGGAGGAGATGCGGAGAAATCGCGATATTCGGTCGAACAGGTTGATCAGCGGCCAAGGTCGAAGCGGGCGATTGATGGTGACGACGGAGCTCGAGAGGCAGCGGTGCGAGGAAGAAGAAGAGGAAGCGAAGGAGAAAGCAGAATGACCCTTGGTCCTATTTATAAAGCGATAAAACTAGGTCAAGCGCGTAAATCCGGGGCGGTCATTAAAGAAGGCGTTATAAAGGATAAACTTCAAGATGGCGTCATGCGGTTTACTGATGACGAAGCAATGATGTCATGCGGTTCTGATGATCGAAGCGATGACAACGTGGCGATTTATTACACAAAGAAGATATCCAAGATGCAGGTTTTATGAAGGATTGACATGAACCAGTTCAAATCAATCTGGGGCCTAATGTTGGGGATGTTACCACTAGGTATAAACCGGCCCCTGAACCGGCTTAGCCCTGCTAGTGGTGTAGTCATGGAAAGGCCCAAGGCCTATAGTCGGTTTATAACTTGTAGCCGCAAACTGGCCTGATGTATAACTTGTATTGTAAGTTAGGAATAGAGAGAGAGAGACCGACCGGGATACGAATATGAACCGGTTGGGACTCTGCAAACCGACGGGCGTCACTCATGTATATAAGGGGACGACCCGGCGGCGGTTCAGGGGAGACAACATCAACTCGAGCCTAGGCGAAGCTTATTTGCTCCCTAGCCATCGAGACTATATCAATTCCATCACAACTAGACGTAGGCTTTTACCTTCATCGAAGGGGCCGAACTAGTATAAAACCCTCGTGTCTTTGTGTCCGCTTTAACCCCTGCAAGTAAACCCGTAGCGATGGCTCCACGACTAAGTCCTTATGCTAGGACATCTGCCGTGACAAATCCACGACAGAGATTGAACTAGGTATTGGATACCGACGATCGAATCTCGGACAAGTAACATACCGATGACAAAGGGAACAACGTATGTTGTTATGCGGTTTGACCGATAAAAGATCTTCGTAGAATATGAAGGAGCCAATATGGGCATCCAGGTTCCGCTATTGGTTATTGACCGAGAATAGTTCTAGGTCATGTCTACATAGTTCTCGAACCCGTGAGGGTCCGCAACAAGGTTTGATGGCGGTTATATTATGAGTTTATGAGTTTTGATGTACCGAAGGAGTTCGGAGTCCCGGATGAGATCGGGGACATGACGAGGAGTCTCAAAATGGTCGAGACGTAAAGATCGATATATTGGACGACTATATTTGGAGTTCGGAAAGGTTCCGAGTGATTCGGGTATTTTTCGGAGTACCGGGGAGTTACGGGAATACGGGGGAAGATGTATATGGGCCTTTTTTGGGCTTTAGGGGAGAGGGAGAGGCAGGCCGCGCCCCCCCCCCCCATTGACTAGTCCGAATTGGACTAGGGGATGGGCCGCGCCCCCTCCTTCCTTCTCTTCCCTCTTCCCCTTCCTTGTCTCCTACTCCTACTACTTGGAAGGACTCCTAGTTGGACTAGGAAAGGGAATCCTACTCCGGTGGGAGTAGGACTCCCCTAAGGCGCGCCATAGAGGCCGACCCTCCCTCCTCCACTCCTTTATATCTGACGGGCTGGGGGCACCCCATAGACACACAAGTTGATCTCGGATCGTTCCTTAGCCGTGTCGCGGTGCCCCCTCCACCATATTCCACGTCGGTCATATCGTCGCGGAGTTTAAGCGAAGCCTGCCCGATAGAACATCATCATCGTCCCACGCCGTCGTCTTGTGGAACTCATCCCCGCGCTTTGCTGGATTGGAGCCCGAGGAATGTCATCGAGCTGAGCGTGTCTTGAACACGGAGGTGCCGTCGTTCGGTGCTTGGATCGGTCGGATCGTGAAGGCGTCGACTACATCAACAGCGTTGTTATAGCGCTTCCGCTTACGGTCTCACGAGTGCGTGGACAACCTCTCCCCTCTCGTTGCTATGTCATCACCATGATCTTGCGTGTGTGTAGGAAATTTTGAAATTACTCGTTCCCCAACATGTCGTGCTTCATCGTTTTTGCATGTCTTTGCTATATGCTTGGTGATGCATTGCGCCGGGAATGCCTTTGCATACTTCTACCGACCCATACTGCATCTTGTTTTTTGCCGGTACTTATTGCAGTCCCTGGCACGGGACGGATAGGAAATGGGAGGGGGTGGGGGTGGGGGCCCCCCACTTTTTTTTTGAACTTATTGTTTTTTCTTGGTTGGTTTTGTTGGGCCTGTGTTCGGGTATTTCAGAGACGCATGTACGTTGTCAATTTTTGGGTGGCTGGTGCCGGTATCATTTGGGTGATCAGTTCTTATTCTTTGTATGTTTTTAATGGCGTGGAGTGCCTTTGCTTTTGGTAAATTATCGGTGCATTGCATTGATCATAGTTATGTACTAGATGTGCACTTCATTCCTTCTTGCATGTACAGTTCTCATTTTTTATCCCGTGTTTTTAC
Organism: Aegilops speltoides; assembly: GCA_021437245.1. NCBI lineage: Eukaryota > Viridiplantae > Streptophyta > Magnoliopsida > Poales > Poaceae > Aegilops > Aegilops speltoides. The sequence continues at coordinate 352,896,323 of CM038147.1, forward strand.
TTTTTTGTAATCTTTTTTTTCGAATGTATGGGACTGCACTGCTTAGCAAATTACGACTGTACTACATTGTTTATGATACTGTACTACAAGTTCGTGTACTTCCGCACTATGTTAACTTATTCTGCATTTGCGTTTTTCTTCATCCCGAAAATAAATGCATAATGGCGTACTGCATCCCGTATAGAAATGCACTGCATTTTTCCAGCGATCGTCTGACATTTGTTTTTTGCACATGCTTACTTCAATTTGTCACGGGAGGTTTAAGGGGAGAGCGGAGGGGGGGCACATTTCTTTGTGTGGCACTTAATTGAAGGTAGAATTTTTTTCTGGATGTGTTTTCTTAACATGCATTTTGTTTTTGATTTTAACTTTTTTTACGAACTGTATGTATTTTATTTGTTGTTTTACCGTTTTGAACTTTCATGATTCTTCATAGAGAACTGCATCATGTGTTTTTTTGTTGTTTTTTAGTAATATGTGCGTTTTGATGTAGTCTGGCTTATTTTGTCCGGGCTGTTTTTGGGCCGGCCCGTTATTTGTGACCCTTTTTGTGAAACGCGTGCCTCCTGCGTGTCGTTTCCACGCTATTCCACCGCTCCGCTGTCAGAGAAAGAGACCGCGAACAATCCCCTCTCCTCTCTTGAAGTTTCTCCCGAGGCATCTCTCCCTCGAGCAAAACTGTCGTCGCACGCAGCAACCGCCGTCGCCCGGAGAACCGCCGCCCTCAAGAAGTCCTTATTCCTGCATTCGGCATCGCTGTCCGCTCCTTTAGCCCTTGCCGCTGCGCTCCCACAGCCCTTTCCCGTCGCCCCCCCCTTCCCCCTTCCCGCCACCGTCGCCGCACACTTTTCTTCGATACGTTCCGCTTGGCTCGGTGTTGATTGTCCCCTCGCCTTGTTTTTGTGATTCTTGTAGTTGCTGTAGCTCCTTTTGCTTGTGTAATTTTTCGTAGGCAATCGATTTTATCTCGTTTTGAAGTCGATAGTTGTGTGTAGCAATGCGGATCTAGGGTTTCATGAGATTTTCGCCGATTTTGTTCCTTATGTCTGTCACTTCGTCCTTTGTGTTGCAGGGAAACACTATGTCTTCGCCGAGCAGGCCGGGAGAAGGAGTTCAGGGTATGTGGAGTGCTTATTTCTTAGGCTTTGTTTATTTTGTTTGGTGTTTATCTAGCTTCCTAATTCATCCTGCATATTGGGTTATGCTCTGTTAGTTGTCAGCGTTCGTTTGCATTATTTTGTCATGTGATGTTTTTGTAATTTCTTTTTTCTTGTTTTTTTAATCCAGCAGGTGATTGCAGTGCTCATAATGATACACCAATTGTCTCTCCTTGTCCTAGTGGTAAGGATCATGGTGTCGAGGGAGGACATCAAGTGAATTCGCTGATTGAATCTTCTCCTATAAGTGTGGCCCCTCCTTCTGGTATGTGATTAATTTGTTTATTTTTGTGTATGCTTTGTTTTATCTAGTTCGACATTTTTGTTGCGAATATCCCTGATTTGAGTATATGTAGCACTGCATTTTAATTTTTTTATGTGAACTCCAGTGTATGTACTTGTGAACTGCATTGTTGTTTTATTCAAGTTTTTTGTACAATGCATTATTTTTTATTTTGAGTTTATGGTTGAGCACTACATTTATATGTCTAACTGTACTGCATTTGTTCTTTTTGTGCAATTTTTAATGAGCATAGACAAACTTTATTTTGTGTGATGTCTGTTTTTCCATCTTTGGGCGCTGGATTTGAGGAGGTTACTCAATTAATTGACCATTATTTTGCAGAGGGTAATGTTGGTGTGAGCTTTGACCAGAGACGTCCTGTCTTGTTTGAAACATAGTCGCAGTCTGTTGATGGTACAGAGGAAGTTACACAGTTGGATGGTCCGGAACAACCGTCGATATGAGTTGAAGCAAAGCAAGAAGAAGTTGAGGTTTGAAATTGAGTCAAAGAGTTTGCTGAAAAGGAGAAGCGGAGGAGATCTGCGGATGGTGCCAAGGGTGGTAAATTTGGCAAGGTGAAGAAGAGGTTGAGTCTTTATTCTTTGAGGAAGGTGGTACACCTTGGCGAATCCACATGTTCTTTGGAATGAAGAAGAATCTTGGCAAGAGAACCGCTGAAGTTGGTGGAAGTGATGATCCTCGGTATAGCGACTACATGTCCTTGAAGGTCCCAATTCGATGGCGACGACTTTGTGCTTGCTGATTATGTGAAGGGTGTTCATCCTTCTAGGCGCAAAGACTGTGGTTCATCTAAGAGTGTACCCAAGCGTGCCCATGATGATGTCGACGAAGATGTTGGTGGTGATTCTGGCGAGGAGGTGAATGCTGCTCCAAAGGTTTGCTGAAGTGCACTACATTTGTTTCCTTCATTTGTTATTCTTTCTGTATTTTCTTTTTTTATGCCTAATCTTCTAATGTGGATTGCATTTCCATTTACAGAGGAAGAAGTCTAGTAAAACAATGCTGTTGAAGATGATGGTGAGGAGATGATTCTCGATTTAACAAGACCGTGCATTTGTTGCTTCCCACTGTTTGCAAGGCTGCTTCTTTGTTGAAAGAGGCGCATTGCAGCCGTGTTAGGGATGCTGGATTTGGTGTTGTCTTTGATCGTGATAAAAGAAAAATGTGTCGCGCATTCTTATGTGCTATTTGATGGGAGTGATTGACCACGCCACTATGTTAATGGACTTTGGGAATGGCAGGGTTCTTCGAATCAATCGTGATGCAGTTCACCACATTTTTGATTTACCTATGGGAAGTCAAACTGCACCCATGCCTGCTTCCAGCGGTCATGATGAATCGTTGACTGCCCTCAAGGATGAGCTTGGCTTTGACCGTTCAAAAAGTATAGGTGTCAAGGACTTGCTTGAGAAGTTGAAGGTGTTGGTGGAGGAAGATGATTATGTGAGTGTTGACCTTGCTGTGAAGGTGTTCTTCCTTATACTTTACCAGAATTTGCTATGCCCGGGGCCTGCAGTTCGTTTGGGTAGAGTTGCTGCGATGGTAGAGAACATGGATTATGTGGCTATGGCACAGATGGACTTTTGTCGACTTGTTGTTGATGAGTTGCGAGCATTTGTGGTTAGGTGGCAATCGAGAAGGCGACAAGCGAGAATTGTGCGAGAGGTTGTGCCATTGTCCCCGATTATGTATCTTGGCTGCTTGAAGCTTCACAAATTTTCAATCATGCACGTTGGCGCCACGCTAGCGTCATACACGATGACCAAGGACCTGATGAAGTTGTACAATGAGGATGTGCTTGTGAAGGGAAAGATTTACTTGGAAAGTTACAAATTTGGGAAGCTGCCGGTTAGTGCACATGATTTTTTAATATTAGATTCTTTTTAAAAAAATGTGCAGTCATTATGAATGTGAACTATTCTAGTACTCACATGTGTACTTCTCTTTGTGTGTTCTCTTTTTTTGCAGTGGAAGGCGTTAGGTGATATTGTGTACAACCGTCCTGTTGCAGTTGTACACGGCAGCTCTAATGCGGGGCCTAGCACTCATGATAGGTTTTATGAGCCTATCTGTAGTCAGCTTCCTGGCTGTGATGATGAGGTGCCGCATACTCGTGGTTTCATGCCTCGACAGATGTTTGATAATACAAGCTCTTATAAACAGACATTTGTTGGCGGCAAAAAGCATGAGGAGATTGATGAGCTTCTTCTGAAGGTTTTGAAGCTGACTAAAGACTTGCCAACCTCTGGTGACAGGTTGAGGACAGTTGCTGGTTTTTTCCCTGTTGGCCATGGCCCACGAGATGAAGATATTGTTGCTGCTCACAATTTTGATTGTGGTGTGATTGAAAGCCTGAAGATTGCAGTGACAAATGTTCGTTCTTTGTATGCTCAATCGAGACATTCACAAGAAGAAAAATCACGGTCGGTATGAGAAGGATCTTTGGGCATATTGTGGATGAAATGATCCGTCGGTATTTGGCGTTAGCGCCGATAATGTATGTTCTATGTTTTTTGTGGCTTTGGACCTCTTTTTGTGTATTATGTTGTTGCTCCTCACTATTTTTTTTGTTATAGGTGGAGTGGAATCTTACGGTGTCGATGGAACTAGAGGCGATGGAGTTGGTCGGTATAAATACTCCTGCCATGTCTGATTACGCCATGCTTCCTTTTTCTTTGAACTTACATTTGTTTGGTTCCCATATTTTTGTGTGTACTTCTCTGTTGTGAAGTGTGTCTTGCTTGTGCATGGTTGGAGTTTTTCTTTTTGGTCGGTACCATCTTATTTCTCTTTTTGGTTTGTTCTATGCCCATAGGCTGGTGTCATTTGCTCGTGATGTGCGAGAAAGAGACTTCTGATGGCTCTGGGAAGGATGAGGTCTTGGGTTATCAGGCGTCCCCTCTGGATGTTGTAGTGATAAGGTATAGTTGTATTACTTGTTACATTAGTGGGTTGTAATCTAATTTTTGTTATGCATTATAAACTTGATGTCTGTTGTTATGTTCATCCATATGCATTTTCATTTGCGTATGTTTGCTGCAATAGTTTTACATGTGTGATCTTCCTTTGTTTGTGATGTGAACTGCAGTTCTTTTTGGCATGCGTGATCCATACTTATTTACATAAGTGAGCTTGATATTTAACATAAGCGAACTGCAGCGTTTGTCAAATTGAACTGCATTTCTTTTTTTTATGTATACGTGGGTTGCAGTTGTAGTTGTGTTTGACACACTTGTGTTGGTGTTGTTTTGTATATATGGACTGTAGTTGTTATGTGTATGTTGCCAGCAGTCTTTTGACATAAGTGTGTTGTGTGTTGTTCTATTAGTTATCCCCATGCTTATTTTTGTGTTACTGGGTGTTTTTTAAACTTTCCACAGGTTGGAGAACAAAACGTGGAAGTCCATGTTGATCTGAATCAGGGCAGTTGTGATGTTGATGGCTGTGCCAGTGTTGATGTACATGTCGGTTGCCGTTGAGTGTCGCGAGATCATACGTAGCTCAAGGATCCCATGATCTTTATTCCCACCGATCGGCATGAAGATTCTGATGTTGGCATTGAAAAGCCACTGGAGAATGTTGCCCCTGCTGCTAGTGTTGTTTCTTCCCCTGTGTCTCTAGTGTCCAATGATGTTCTGGAAGTATTGATAGTGGAGCCTCATGTAGTTGAAGTATCTAAGGAAGTCATTGTTGACGGTATTTGTAAATCGAGAGAATCTTGATGTTGCTTCTGAAGGAAAGTCCGATGAGGTTGTGGTGGATTAAATGCAACCTATTCAAGAAAATATTTTGCTCGATTACGAAGAACAATGACTGAAGACTCGACCTTGAAGGCAAGAGATTTTTTTAACGGTGCGGTTTGATGTTTTTCTCATTCATGCTGTTTAATTACTATTGTATCTGTATTAGATGTTAAATGATAAGTGAAACTTTGATCTTTTATCTATGATTTTCAAAATAGCTAGCGAATTCCCTTATCTTAATATTTAAACTTCATTGTTTGGATAAGTGAACTTCATCTTTTTATTGCGATGATGAACTCCTGTTGTGACACCGTCGAGCATTGATCCACTCTTACGAAAAAATACAATGAGTTATGCTTTCTTTGTTACAAGGGCTCGAAAGGACAAGAAGAAGAAGGATGGTTTTTTAGAAATTGTTTTGTTCATATGTATTATCTAATTTTTGTATTTACCCGTTTTTATTTGTTGTTATTTTTTAGTATCTTATGTTTGAGTTTTCCATGAAAAATTCAGGACATGATTGCTTTTAAAAGCTGAGATGGGTGATATTAGCATTGGCGAAGTTGGTCAATCCTTTTGGGATAAAGGGATGCTCACTACAAGGCTTGTAGATCTTGGGGTTTCTTTCTTTGGTAGATAAGTTTAAGAGATCTCCGACAATGGTTGTCCGTACCATATTTGTGTAAGAATGCAGAAATTTTTGTTTTATTTTTTCATTTTCTTTTACGATTTAGTGTGACGACTTGTTTTGCTTATTTGATTTTTGGTTTTGATTTGGCGGACAAATATTTGGAATGGTGGTCTTGTGGCGGGAGTGTTAAAATGATGTTCTCTTCAAAAGCCGAGGCGTGTTGATAAAAGGATATGGTGAGAGACTTTTTATGTGTATTTTACTGTATTGTTTTTATAGCATTCTTTTTTTCTTGTTATAATAATTTTATTTATTTTTCATGCTTCCAACAGGTCCTTTTTGCAACTTTTGATCCGCCAGATACGAGGGATGGTGTTGGTCATTATTGTGTAGTTGCATTAAATGTGAAAGAAAGGCGGTTTGAATTTCTTGACTCGCTCAACAAACCTGGCAGCCCTGATGCGGTCAGGGTTTTTAGGAGGATGGTTAAAAATATCAAGCGTGCGTGGAAAGAAGGTAGCTTGAGTTCTGATGAGCCGCTAAATCCTCCCACACTTGATGGATTTGTGTTGAAACATGTCATTGTCCCATTGCAGCCAAATGGGTGCGTTCTTTCTGACCCTACATGTCATACCGTTCAAGTTTTTTTTACTTAATTTTTGTGAAACTGATGTTTTTTATTCTTTTTATTGCAGGCATGATTGTGGATTCTATATGTTTCAATTCTTGCAGACATGGGATGGTGTTCGAGTTGCTAAGTTTGGGGTGGAGCAATTGGCTACATTAGAAAGGCCATGCTCTATAGCTGGCTAACATCGAGGAAGTGTTGCCTTGATTTAACATCACTTCTATTTTTTTGCAGATAAAGGTTGTTTTATTAAACTTCTTTATCCTCGCTTTATTTTATTTTTGACTACTGCTTGGTTCCACTTCTTTATGGGCAAGTGGGCTGCATTGTTATTTTATATCTGGGCTGCATTGCTGTATACAAGTGCGAGCTGCATTGTTGTAGAGAAGTGGGCTGCATTGTTATTTTATATGTGGGCTGCATTCTTTGTACACAAGTCTTGAGCTGCATTCTTTGTAGAAAGTGGGCTGCATTGTTATTTTATATGTGGGCTGCATTGGTGTATACAAGTGCGGGCTGCATTGCTGTAGAGAAGTGGGCTGCATTGTTATTTTATATGTGGGCTGCATTGATGTATACAACAATGGGCTGCATTGTTCTTTTATATGTGGGCTGCATTGCTTTATACAAAGTGTGGGCTGCATTGATGTAGAGAAGTGGGCTGCATTGTTATTTATATGTGGGTTGCATTGCTTTATACAAGTGTGGGCTGCATTGATGTAGAGAAGTGGGCTGCATTGTTATTTATATGTGGGCTGCATTGCTATAGATATGTGGGCTGCATTGATGTATACAACAGTGGGCTGCATTGTTCTTTATATGTGGGCTGCATTGCTTTATACAAGTGTGGGCTGCATTGATGTAGAGAAGTGGGCTGCATTGTTATTTATATGTGGGCTGCATTGCTGTAGATATGTGGGCTGCATTGTTGTATACAACAGTGGGCTGCATTCTATTTTTTCTCTATACATGTTTTTAGGTTCTTGTGTTTTGTACTGAGTGCTTCCATGTTTTTTCTGCACGTTTCTAGGTTTTGATTGGGGGCTTCATGAAGGCTGTACATCACTGTTTGAGTCCCAGGGTTCTGATGTGGTTATGGAGGATTGTGTCATTGAAATCTCTCCAGATAATTCTGGTTTGAACACAAATGTGGCGTCTGGACCTGATGGTGGAAGTGTCTCTCGACCTAGCCCTCCACATGATGTATATGATGTTGATGATGATGATTTTGTTACACCGTGTGCACGTGTAACTAGGACTAGCAGTGCAGCAATTAATCGTCCTCATTTGGATGAGGTTGAAGTATTTTCAACAAGAGGGCGGTGAGAGGGCTTTTAAGTTGAGATGCTCCATAGAGAATTGAAGCCTCAGGGTTCGGATATATGGATGAGGCGATTAAAATAAAGGTTCTTGTTCTCGGCAAAGATTTTGTAACCAAACACATGAGTAAGTTTTTATGTGATCGTGTGCCCTTTCATGCTTTTTGTGTGTTTTGATTTTAGTTCTAATTTTATTGATCCCATTTGTGTATGTTTCTTTGCAGAACACGTTCTTTATGGTGCATGGTCCTTTTGGTGATGATGTCGATACTTACAATTTCGACTATATCTATGATACATTTGCAAAGGAGCTTTAATGGCTTCGTATATCATGGATTTTTTTCATCAAGTACTGGAAGCAAGACCCCGAATTGGGTTTAGCTTATCAATCCGGTGAACGTTTGCTACTTTCACCGTTATTTATCCTGATAGCGTTTCTTTGTCATTCTTTCCTCTGCTTGGCTTTTTCATGTCCATGCACCTTGCATTGTTTATTCTTTTTTTCATGTCCTTTTTTGTTCTTTTTTGTATACGATCGTTCTTCAAATGGAAACCTCGTGGCGAGAGATAATGGCGGAAATCTGTGTTGCAGTTGTGCATAGCTCGTTTGTTTTAGAAGATGCGATTAAGCGGTTCAAATTTTTGTGAGCAGCGGCGCAAACCTGTTGGATGCAAAACTAGTAAATTCATTGTTTTTGTCATTTATTTTTCCTGGTTTGTTGCATTTCTTTTTATAGTTATTTTTGGAGCAGTGGTCACGGTGATGCGATGTCGAAAGAACTTTTGATTTCATTTTTTTATGCGAACAGATTATGATGTCGCGATTCAAGGATGGTCATTATTCCTTATACACGATGAAACAGCATCGCCAGACGCTTGATATCCATTACATTAGGAAGTACACTGGCCATCCTGATGTCACAACAAGGTGGCGCAGGACTGACTACCACGCAGATTGCATAGAAGTGGTATGTTATTTTTTCTTTGGCCAACCGTAAAGCTTTCTTTGTGTTTCTCCCACTGTATTTTTTTATAAACTGTAATTGTTTATGTAGTGAACTTCAACATATGCGCGACAGAACTTCATTTTTCTCACGTGTACTTAAAAGAGGGATTGTTTAGATGTTTGAGAACAACCTTTTTTTGGGTTCGTTTGAATATCAACTTTTTGATCCGTGATGTGTGTTATTCTTACCTTGTGCTTCTTTTTTCTTTTGCCAGATGAGGAGGATGACTCAGCTGCTGAAGGCGATTTATGGTGAAAAAATGTATAAATCGAGGAACCTTCCTGACTGGGTTAAATTGGCAGAGAAGCCATCTTACCCGGTCGTGCTAGCGCAGGGAGCAAATGAGTGTGGAATCTATGTTCTTAGGATGACGCAGTTGTATGACGGCCAATGTCTAGTTGAGAAAATTTTGAAATCCGACGTAATAGCTTCTCTGTTTTCTTTTTACCTTTTTGTTCTTTATGACAACCTTTTTTTAATCACTTGTTTGCATTTGTTTTCTTTTTTTAGCCTGCTGCTGAAGATTGGAAGGCGGAGTACATATTCCAGCTGCTGTTCAATCCTTTGAACATGTTGTGTTATGAAGACATGCCTCTTGAGTTACGTGAACTGATTGCGGACCTCGGGCTCACTTCCTGTCATTGTCGCGACGCTTGATCCTGAGCCTTGATAATGATCATTTGGGGCCTTTGTTTTCTCTTTGGGTGCAAAAGGTTGTGCGTGGACAATAGCTAGGTTTTGATGTTGTGTTTGTGTGTGCTGACTATGTATGAAAAAGACTTTTCTTGTAGTTGTGTTTCTTCTTGTATGTTTATGCGGCAGTACATGTGGATGAATTTGTATATGTATGTGTATTTTATATCAATAAATGATACAATATATATAAGTGTATAATTTTATTTTTTGTTGACGACCACGGTCTATGCGAACTGGCATTTTGTCACGCTTATATGTATGATATGTGTTCGATGAACTGTATTGCATTTGATGCGAACTTCTTTGTCAATATAAGAGAACGCATTTTTGGCATTCAAGCAAAGTCTTTGCGTGTGTGCATGCGAAACTCCATTGCTTTATGACCTTTGAGCGCTTTTTTGCGGAACAAAAACGCATTACTTATTGCCTATAGTTGCGTTTTGTAGTTGCTTTTTTATTCGTTTGTACATTAAGGTACATGGTGGGGGGGTCCCCCCCAATTTTTTAGTTGTCTATATATTTTTTGTATTGTTCTTGTACGCACTGCGTGCGTTAGCGTGAGCCGGCGGGGGTGGGGAGGGTCGTGACCCCCCTCCACATCCCCCTGCGAGGCCGAGCCTGGAACGAGCCGGAGCAGGCGGTGACGCGGCTTACGGCGGCGTCGCATGCGTAGGCGAGTCTGTCATACCCCGTCGCCCCCTGTCTATCTTAGGGTGTAGGGGGCTGGTTTTGCGTGCGTCCCCTTTGATGAAAAAACAGAATGTCCGCACTCCGCCTGTCAACCAAGCGCACTGCATGCGTTAGCGCAAGGCCGAGCGAGGGGTGGGGAGGGGTGGGACCCCCTCCACATCCCCCTGCGAGGCCGAGCCTGGAACGAGCCGGAGCAGGCGGCGACGCAGCTTGCCGCGGCGCCGCATGCGTAGGCGAGTCCGTCATACCCCGTCGCCCCCTTGTCTATCTTAGGGTGTGTGTGGGGGGGGTTCTGTAGCGTCCTTTGATGGAAAAAATAGAATGTCCGCCTTGCTTGTCAGCGGCGCTTTTCGTGCGTTAAGCGAGGCCGGCGAGGGGTGGGAGGGGGGTCGTTGTAACGCCCCGGATTCGATGCGCCAGGTGTCTGCTAGTTATTCATCATTGTTGCCATGTCATTTGCTTGCGTGTTGCATTTTGCCATGTCATCATGTGCATCTCTTTTTGCATACGTGTTTGTCTCATGCATCCGAGCATTTTCCCCGTTGTTCGTTTTGCAATCCGGCACTCCTATGTCACTCGGCGTCCCCCTCTTGTCTCCTGTTGTGAGCGGGTGTTAAACTTTCTCGGAATGGCCTGAGGTTTGCCAAGCGGCCTTGGTATAGCACCGGTAGACCGCCTGTCAAGTTTTGTGCCATTTGGAGGTTGTTTGGTACTCCAACTGTTAACCGGGTAACCGCAAAGGCCTCTTTTGTGTGCAGCCCAACACCCCTTAAAAGTGGCCCAAAACCCATCCTAACCCCCTCCATGCTCTCGGTCGTTCGATCACGATCGTGTGGGCAAAAACCGCACTCCATTTGGAGTCTCCTAGCTCCCTCTACCTATTTAAACACCCCCTCCCCCGAAATTTCGGATCAATCCTCCTCCAAACCTTAGCCTCGCTCCCTCTCCGCCGCCGGACACGTCCGGATCGGACCGGACGCGTCCGCGCCACCGCCCGCAGCCAACCGAAGGCCACCACGTGGCGCCCCATGCCCGCCGCCCGCCCGGCTCGCGGAGCCCGTCGCGAGCCAGCGTGGGCCCTCGCGCGCCGCCGCCCGCTCGGCCCGTCCATTGCCGCCCGCCAAGCGCGCGCGCTCTGCCCTTGCTGCACTGGCCGGCCGCCGTCCTCCTGCCGCGCCGCCCCAACCTACGCCGCCAGCATCATCCCCGCCGCCTACTTTGAAGCTCCTCCGCTCCTCCGCCGTCCTCTGTGAGGCAGACTCCGCCGCCTGCCTTTCTCTTCCTTCCTCTCTCTCTCCATCTTACCCTCTCTCTCTCGCGAGGATCTCGCGAGGAGCTTCGCCGCGCTTGCTTTCGGTTCTCGTTGCGGAGCCCCTCCGGCCTCCTCCCTTGGCGGATCGCACACAGCCGGTTGGATCCCAGCTCCAGCCTCCTCTTGGCCTCCCGGCCCGGACCTCGCCGGCGTCACGCTGCGGCCGCCGCCCCCGCCTTCCCTCGATCCCCTACGGATCGAGGAGGGCCAACGCCTCCGGCGCCTCACGTGAGCCACGACCCCCAAGGCCCAGCCCGGCTCGGCGGTCTCTGCTGCTTCCTCTCCACTTCACAGGCTTGGCCCAGCGGTGAAACCCGATAAACCCGCCCGGTGTCTTTTAGTTCACCTGCGCCGTTCTGTTTTTTTTCATAAAAACTGCCAAGTCCTAAAAATCTTGCATTCTGGTGCCATGTTCAACGTATCATAACTTGCTGCATACTGCTCCGTTTCGCGCGTGTAATATGTCAAATTGTTCATCTCAACGAGTACTTCATTCCGTTCCATTGCATCATGTTCATTTGAGTCCGTCTTGATGCCCGAATCATCGTTGTAAGAGTGCTATATGATGTTAATCTGCTGAAACTGTTATAACTTGCTCATTTGTCATTTTTGCCATGTTTGATGTGTGCATCCTATGAGGTTGATGTCTACATGTGTTTTGATCTATGATATGCCATCTTTCCAGAGGTGCAATCCATGTATTTTTGTGGGTCTTGTAGTGAGTGCATCGAGCTTGTTAAGTAGGGTACTTGTTGTTGCTGTTTTGCTAGGCTGATTCTGTTATATTTTGTTTCTATGTAAACCTACTGCTACAAGTCATTCTATGCATAATCTGGAGATGTTCACTAAGGATGTTTTGTAATACATGTTATGCTCTATCCATTCAAGCCCCTGGTTGCATTTATAGCCTGCCGTAACATGTTGTTATCTTGCTCCAAACTTGCTTTGCTGCGCTACCTATCTTTTGCTCTTCAAGCCTCCCAAATTGCCATGAACCTCTAACCTTTGACACCCTTCCTAGCAAACCGTTGTTTGGCTATGTTACCGCTTTGCTCAGCCCCTCTTATAGCGTTGTTAGTTGCAGGTGAAGTTGAAGATTGCTCCATGGTGGACAGAGTTATGTTGGGATATCACAATATCTCTTATATTATTAATGCATCTATATATTTGGTAAAGGGTGGAAGGCTCGGCCTTATGCCTGGTGTTTTGTTCCACTATTGCCGCCCTAGTTTCCGTCATACGGTGTTATGTTCCCGATTTTGCGTTCCTTCTGCGGTCGGGTGATTTATGGGACCCCTTGACAATTCGCTTTGAATAAAACTCCTCTAGCAAGGCCCAACCTTGGTTTTACCATTTGCCTCACCACCACCGACTTTTCCCTTGGGAGTAATTAACCCAAGGGTCATCCTTATTATAGCCCCCCCGGGCCAATGCTTGTCTAAGTGTTGGTCCAAACTAAACACCGTCTTGGGACCATCCCTTGGCAACTTGGGTTACGTCGGTACACATGCGCTTAGCTTATCGGTGTTGCCACGAGAGCGAGATATGTGCAGCTCCTATCGATTAGCCGATTGCATCAGGCGGTCTTGCTGGTCTTGTTTTACCATTGTCGAAATGTCTTGTAAACCGGGATTCGAGGCCGATCGGGTCTTCCTAGGAGAAGGAATATCCTTCGTTGATCGCGAGCTTATCATGGGCTAAGTTGGGACACCCTGCGGGGTTTAAACTTTCGAGAGCCGTGCCGCGGTTATGTGGCAGATGGGAATTTGTTAATGTCGGTTGTAGATAACTTGACACGGATCCGAATTAAAACGCATCAACCGTGTGTGTAGCCGTGATGGTCTCTTTTGGTAGTCCGGGAAGTGAACACGGTCTTTGGGTTATGTTTGGCGTAAGTAGGAGTTCGGATCACTTCTTGATCCTTTGCTAGCTTCACGACCATTCCTTTGCTTCTCTTCTCGCTCTCATTTGCGTATGTTAGCCACCATATATGCTTAGTCGCTGCTGCAACCTCGCCACTTTACCCCTTCCTTTCCCATTAAGCTTTGCTAGTCTTGATACCCATGGTAATGGGATTGCTGAGTCCTCGTGGCTCACAGATTACTACAACAACGATTGCGGTATAGGTTGTGCGATGATCTTGGCGAGGCGATGTTTGCTTGTTTTGGAGTTCTTCTTCCGCTTCTTCTTGATCGGGGATAGGTTCGGTCGGCGGCTTTGGGCTAGCGAGGTGGATGTCGTTTGAGTTTCTATTTGTGATTCATCCGTAGTCGGATGGTGCTCTTATGTAAGATGATGTTGTATTCGTGTGGCATTGTATGCCTTTTGTATGTATCCCCATCTATTATGTAATGTCGATGTAATGATATCCACCTTGCAAAAGCATTTCAATATGCGGGTCTATCCTTGGTGGGACCTTCAAGTTCCTTTTGGATAGGGTCGCATATTAGGCGTGACAAGTTGGTATCAGAGCCTCGACCGACCCTAGGACCCCCCCTTGATTGATCGTGTAGTTTGGCTGTTGTTGAGTCTAGAAGAAAACTGATTTCGGAGTCTAGTTATATCGGAGAGTAGGAATTCTTTTTACTCCTCTGCCTCTTCGTCGCTCTGGTGAGGAATCTTGACGTAGGTGTTTTGAATTACTCCTCTTCCCCTTCAAATTTTTTTCTTTAGGTTCACGTAGTTGGTTTTCCGAGCGTTGTTCCTTAGCTCCTTGCATCCAGTGCATTTCTCGTCAAGTCGACTCGAACCTCTTTGTCTTTCGCGAGATCAATCCTCAGTTCTTCCTCCGACGTCGTTGTTTTTCCCTGTCCGAAGTTGTCTTTGTTTTTTTCCTCCCACCCTTCCTTCTTCTTCTCGGAGCCGGAGTCCATAATCGAGTATCCATCCTACGCATGCGAAGTTTTTGCTTTCTTTCCTCAATGATTCAACCGGTGTTTTCTCTTCAAGATATTCGTCGGTTCCCCATTCCAGGTTGTCTTTGTTTTTCCCGCCCTTCCACCCTCTTCTTCCCGGAGTTTGAGTCTCTTTCGACCATCAATTTCATTCGTGTGGAGCATCTTCAGTCTTTCGTCAATTGTTTCAACCGGTGAATTCTCGTCTCGTTTATCATTCTTCATCTCTTTCTTTTTCGGTGGATTCAATTCCATTTTTCGGTAGTGATTATATTCTTTCCCTCGGCTCAAGTGTTTTCCTGCTTTCGTTCGCCTCTACTTGATTTATCCTTCCGGAGTGTTCAAGACATCTCAGAAGATTCGTCTGTGTTCCAATTAATTCGATGTTGTCACCTCATTCAAATATTTCATTTGTTCCGGTGCGTCATCTATCTGTTCAACATCCCTTTCCAACGGTGTTATCTCTTCAGTGGGCCCTAACCCACAGGTCTTTTCCCAAGATCTTACCTGACTCCTCTAATTCCCACGGAGTTATTCTCAAATTCCTTTTAAGTGTGACGTAAGAATGGATCCCATCAGTTACATGGTGTCTCCAAGATCTCGTTCAAATTCTTTTCATCTTTGGTTCAACCTTTCCTCTTTTTCATTCTCCCAGAGTATCTCAGTAATTTTGGTGGTGTTTCTCGTCATCATTTGAAGATTGAAGAAGAGTTTTCCTCTAAATCTTGTCCGTTCTTCCGAAGATTAATGGTTCTAGCTACATGTTATCCTCTCATGTTATTCCGTTTGTCAGATATTCTTTCTTACCCATCCGGAGTATGTTAGGAGTTGTTTTTCCATTTCTTTTCACCGGAGGCCATCATTCCAGTTATCGTTCTCTATTTATCCCGATGCTTCGTTCAAGTGTTCTTTAATCAGCTCATGATCTCTTTGTTCTTTTGCATCTAAATCCCCTCTCGAATATTTGTTTTTCTAATTCTTCCCGGTGATTTATTATCTTTCCTCAGTCATTTTCAAATTCTTCCGGTGCTTCGTTCAAGTATGCTTCAATCAGCTCGCGGTCTCTTCTTTCAATTGCATCTTCAGTCGCTCAAGTATATTCTTGTTTTTCCTATTTTTCCCGGTGAGTCATTCTCCTTCGTCATTCAATTTTGAATTCTAACGGTGGTTCATTCAAGATTCTTTTTCCCTGATTATCTTTTTAATCCATTCATTCTTTCCAATCATACCGGTGGTTCATGAAGACCTTCTCAAGTTTGCAATCTGTCACTTCTCAATCCCTTTTCAAGAAGAATAAGTAGTATGCAAAATCCATTGTGTCATCAATTTAATTCTGACAAAGGATAAGCATACAATAGATCTTATTCTTATTTCGTCCAAGTGAGTAATCCCATCCTTCGGAGTTTGTCCTTGATGAATAAATTCTAGTTCCAAGTGTTTTCATCTTTTCTTTTCCGGAGTTCATTTTCCTCGACCATTTCGTCGGAACCTCCATCTAAATCATCACAAGGCTCATCTTATTCTTTCTTCCTTCAATCTTATCTCATCATCCTTTTGTTACCGGAGTTCTTCATGGTGGTTCTTCAGGAGTTAATTCATTCCTTAAGAGTTCATCAAGATTCTTGTTGGTGGAGTTCAGGTATCTTTCTTCTCGAGTCTCGAGGTGTAATTAAATCTCTGTATTCTTTTGAAATGGAGTTTTGCATTTCTTCGCTTTTCTCATCTTTTCCATCTTTTCCGCTCGTGGTCGGTTATCACCTCAAAATTTTTGAGATGTTATCTATAAGTCCACAACAAGCAATTCTTTTGTTGTTTATTTTCTCAACAACTCCGTCTAAATCTTCCTTCTAAAGATGCTTTCAATTTCATTCGTGGCACAAGTTGTCATTTTTCTTCTCCGTTCTTTTCATTCAACTATTTCAATTCTTTCTGGAGGTTTTGTGTCATGTCTTCATCAAGTTCCATCCCATCTTGTGAAGTTCATGTCTCCACTCCTTCCATTTTCAGCCGGAGTGTTGCCCAAATTCTTTCGTGCTTATTCTTTTCTACCTTCTCTAACCGGAGTGGTTTCATAGTCTATCTGATTCCGTGATCTTTCGATTCTCGTCATTCTCTTCATTCCTCTCTTCTTCTCGAGTGCTCTCGATTCTTTGCTTCTTCTCTTGAGTTCTTGTTTTACCTCATCCCTTTTTCCCGTCCGTCTCGGTCCTAAGATCTCGGGACGAGATCTCTTGTTAGTGGAGGAGTGTTGTAACGCCCCGGATTCGATGCGCTAGGTGTCTGCTAGTTATTCGTCGTTGTTTCCATGTCATTTGCTTATGTGTTGCATTTTGCCATGTCATCATGTGCATCTCTTTTTGCATACGTGTTCGTCTCATGCATCCGAGCATTTTCCCCGTTGTCCGTTTTGCAATCCGGCACTCCTATGTCACCCAGTGTCCCCCTCTTGTCTCCTGTTGTAAGCGGGTGTTAAACTTTCTCGGAATGGCCCGAGGTTTGCCAAGCGGCCATGGTATAGCACCGGTAGACCGCCTGTCAAGTTTCGTGCCATTTGGAGGTTGTTTGGTACTCAGCGGTTAACGAGTAACATAAAGGCCTCTTTTGTGTGCAGCCCAACACCCCTTCAAAGTGACCCAAAACCCATCCTAACCCCCTCCATGCTCTCGGTCGTTCGATCATGATCGTGTGGGCGAAAACCGCACTCCATTTGGAGTCTCCTAGCTCCCTCTACCTATTTAAACACCCCCTCCCCCGAAATTTCGGATCAATCCTCCTCCAAACCCTAGCCTCGCTCCCTCTCCGCCGCCGGACACGTCCGGATCGGACCGGACGCATCCGCGCCGCCGCCAGCAGCCAACCGGAGGCCGCCACGTGGCGCCCCCGTGCCCACTTCACCGCCCGGCCCTTGAGCCCATCAGCAGCGCCCTTGCGCGCCCTCACGCCGCCGCCCCATCGCCCGTCCCACGCCGCCCGCGGCAGCCGCTTCTGCCCGCCGCTGGCCCGACCGCCGTCCTCTGCGCGCCACCCCAACCCCGCCACTGAAAGCCATCCCCGCCGCCTCGCCCGAAGCTCCTCCGCTCCTCCACCGTCCTCCGTGAGGCCAGACTCCGCCGCCCTGCCTTTCTCTTCCTTCCTCTCTCTCTCTCCATCTTACCCTCTCTCTCCAGAGATCTCGCGAGAGCTTCGCCGCCCTTCTTTCGGTTCTGCCGCGGAGCCCTCGGCCTCCTCCCATGGCGGATCGCACAGCGTCGGCTGGATCCCGCAGCTCCAGCCTCCTCTTGGCCTCCCCGGCGCCGGACCTCGCCGGCGTCACGCTGCGGCCGCCGCCCCTGCCTTCCCTCGATCCCCTCTGGATCGAGGAGGACGACGCCTCTAGCGCCTCGCGTGGACCACGACCCCCCAAGGCCCAGCCCAGCTCCGGCAGGCCCGCTGCTTCCTCTCCACTTCTTGGACTTGGCCCAATGGTGAGAGCCCAGTAAACCCCGCCCCAGGTGTCTTTTAGTTCACCTGCGCCGTTCTGTTTTTTTTTTTCATAAAAACTGCCAAGTCCTAAAAATCTTGCATTCTGGTGCCATGTTCAACGCATCATAACTTGCTGTATACTGCTCCGTTTCATGCGTGTAATATGTAAAATTGTTCGTCTCAACAAGTACTTCATTTCATTCCATTGCATCATGTTCATTTGAGTCCATCTTGATGCCCGAATCATCGTTGTAAGAGTGCTATATGATGTTAATCTGCTGAAACTGTTATAACTTGCTCATTTGTCATTTTTGCCGTGTTTGATGTGTGCATCATATGAGGTTGATGTCTACATGTGTTTTGATCTATGATATGCCATCTTTCCAGAGGTGCAATCCATGTATTTTTGTGGGTCTTGTAGTGATTACATCGAGCTTGTTAAGTAGGGTACTTGCTGTTGCTGTTTTGCTAGGCTGATTCCGTTATATTTTGTTGCTATGTAAACCTGCTGCTACAAGTCATTCTATGCATAATCTGGAGATGTTCACTAAGGATGTTTTGTGGTACATGTCATGCTCTATCCATTCATGCCCCTGGTTGCATTTATAGCCTGCTGTAACATGTTGTTATCTTGCTCCAAACTTGCTAAATAATGTTGTTGTCAGCCTGTTAACATTAAGTTCAATGTTGCCATGATTGTTGTTAGTGATCCAATCATGCTATGGACTTGATCTTGCCATGCTTAGCTTCATAAACATGTATTCTTACTGTTGGTTGCCTTGCCATGCCATGTATTGCTCTGTGGTGTGCTCACCAACATGCCTACTTATTGTTGTTCCTGCCATGTATGAATCTGTCATATCTTTTGCCATGTTTACATGGGTGCCATCATATTTTCTGTGCCTTTTTGGCTCATGGTCAGTAAGGGACTTTTGTTATACGCAATTAGTAGATTCATGCCATGCCTTTGTTTGCCATGATAAGTTCCTGTAGCATGTCGTTTGATAGCTCTAAACATTGCAACCTGATGTTATTTCCTGATAAGTCTGAAACTATTATTATATGCAATCTTACCATGTCTTTTGAGCATGTTCTAGTGATTTCTGGAGATAGCTCAGTGTTCATGTTTTGTCATGCTTTACCTGTAATTCATGCCCATGCCTTTTGTTATTACGTTGAGATGTTGTAGCATGTTGTTTTGGTGCTTGCAATATGCTTAGTTGCTGTTTTGGACAGCTTGTCCTTTAAACTTGTATAGAGTGTATGTGTTGAACCGTTGCTCCGTTTTGAGTGTGCTCTATATGAAACTTGCTTGATTTTGCATGTAGCTTCATATTATCATGTTGCATCCTTGTTTTGAGGTGTTTTATTGATGTTTGTATGCATTTTGCATCAATGTCATGCTTATCTTGTTTTGCTCATATCTTCTAGGCCGTAGCTCCGAATCTAATGAACTTTATATGTAACTTGACTAGAATCTCATGTAGATCATCTTGGTGCATCTTAACTTGCTTTTTAACAACTTGAACATAAGTTTTGTTCAGATCTGGACCAACATTGATACTTGCATATGAGGACTTACCGGAATTGTTATATGTTGTTTCCGGCCTCATTTAAACTTGCCTTGATGTGTTGTTCTTGTTTGCATCATCTCTTGCCATGAGTAGCTTCATGTAGCCTTATCATGCATCATGCTTGTTGTGCATCATGTCTTGTCTATGTGTGGTGTGTTTACCATGTTGTGTGCTTCTTCTCGATAGTTCCCGTTTCGTTGCGATTGTGAGGATGCGTTCGTCTACGTGTGGTTCGTCTTCGTGGCTTCATCTTCTTCATGGACTCGTTCTTCTTCCTTGCGGGATTTCAGGCAAGATGACCGCTACCCTGGATCTCACTACTATCATTGTTATGCTAGTTGCTTCGCTCTATTGCTTTGCTGCGCTACCTATCTTTTGCTCTTCAAGCCTCCCAAATTGCCATGAACCTCTAACCTTTGACACCCTTCCTAGCAAACCGTTGTTTGGCTATGTTACCGCTTTCCTCAGCCCCTCTTATAGCGTTGTTAGTTGCAGGTGAAGTTGAAGATTGCTCCATGCTGGACAGGGTTATGTTGGGATATCACAATATCTCTTATATTATTAATGCATCTATATATTTGGTAAAGGGTAGAAGGCTCGGCCTTATGCCTGGTGTTTTGTTCCACTCTTGCCGCCCTAGTTTCCGTCATACCGGTGTTATGTTCCCAGATTTTGCGTTCCTTACGCGGTCGGGTGATTTATGGGACCCCCTTGACAGTTCGCTTAGAATAAAACTCCTCCAGCAAGGCCCAACCTTGGTTTTACCATTTGCCTCACCACCACCGACTTTTCCCTTGGGAGTAATTAACCCAAGGGTCATCCTTATTATAGCCCCGGGCCAATGCTTGTCTAAGTGTTGGTCCAAACTAAACTGCCGTCGGGACCATCCCTTGGCAACTTGGGTTACGTCGGTACTGTCGCTTAGCTTATCCGGTGTTGCCACGAGAGCGAGATATGTGCAGCTCCTATCGGGATTGTCGATTGCATCGGGCGGTCTTGCTGGTCTTGTTTTACCATTGTCGAAATGTCTTGTAAACGGGATTCCGGACCGATCGGGTCTTCCTAGGAGAAGGAATATCCTTCGTTGATCGCGAGAGCTTATCATGGGCTAAGTTGGGACACCCCTGCAGGGTTTAAACTTTCGAGAGTCGTGCCCGCGGTTATGTGGCAGATGGGAATTTGTTAATGTCCGGTTGTAGATAACTTGACACTAGATCCGAATTAAAACGCATCAACCGTGTGTGTAGCCGTGATGGTCTCTTTTCGGCGGAGTCCGGGAAGTGAACACGGTCTTTGGGTTATGTTTGACGTAAGTAGGAGTTCAGGATCACTTCTTGATCATTGCTTGCTTCACGACCGTTCCTTTGCTTCTCTTCTCGCTCTCATTTGCCTAAGTTAGCCACCATATATGCTTAGTCGCTGCTGCAACCTCACCACTTTACCCCTTCCTTTCCCATTAAGCTTTTCTAGTCTTGATACCCATGGTAATGGGATTGCTGAGTCCTCGTGGCTCACAGATTACTACAACAACAATTGCAGGTATAGGTTGTGCGATGATCTTGATCTTGAGGCGATGTTTGCTTGTTTTGGAGTTCTTCTTACGCTTCTTCTTTGATCGGGGATAGGTTCGGTCGGCAGCTTTGGTCTTGCAGGGTGGATGTCGTTTGAGTTTCTGTTTGTGATTCATCCGTAGTCGGATGGTGCTCTTATGTAAGATGATGTTGTATTCGTGTGTCATTGTATGCCTTTTGTATGTATCCCCATCTATTATGTAATGTTGATGTAATGATATCCACCTTGCAAAAGTATTTCAATATGCGGGTCTATCCTTGGCGGGACCTTCAACTTCCTTTTGGATAGGGTCGCATATTGGGCGTGACAGTCGTGACCCCCCTCCACATCCCCCTGCGAGGCCGAGCATGGAACGAGCCGGAGCAGGCGGCGACGCGGCTTGCCACGGCACCGCATGCGTAGGCGAGTCCGTCATACCCCGTCGCCCCCTGTCTATCTTAGGGTGTGGGGGTGGTTTTGCGCGCGTCCCCTTTGATGGAAAAAACAGAATGTCCGCCTTTGCTTTGTCAACCAAGCGCCTGCGTGCATTAGCCTGTGAGCGAGCGGGGGTGGGGAGGGGGTCGTGACCCCTCCACATCCCCTGCGAGGCCGAGCTTCTAACGAAGCCGGAAGCGGTAAGGCGGTTTGCAGCGGCGCCGCATGCGTAAGCGAGTCCGTCATACCCGTCACCCCTGTCTATCTTAGGGTGTGGGGGGTGGTTTCTTGCGCATCCTTTGATGGAAAAAATAGAATGTCCGCCTGCGCTGTCAACCAAGCGCCTTTGCGTGCGTTATGCGAGCGGCGGGGGTGGGGAGGGGTCGTGACCCCCTCCACATCCCCTGCGAGGCCGAGCCTGAAACGAGCCGAGCGGCGACAATGCGGCTTGCAGCGGCGCCCGCATGCGTGGCGAGTCTGTCTCCCCGTCGCCCCTATGCATCTTAGGGTGTGGGGGGGTTGTCTTGGCGTCCTTTGATGGAAAAAAGCGGAATGTCCGCCTGCGCTGTCAACCAAGCGCCTTTGCGTGCGTTAAGCGAGCGGCGAGGTGGGGGAGGGTCATGACCCCTTCCACATCCCCCTACGAGGCCGAGCACAGAACGAGCCGGGCGGCGGTGGCGCGGCTGCCGTGGCGCGCGCATGCATAAGCGAATCCGTCATACCGTCGCCCCCTGTCTATCTTAGGGTGTGTGTGGGGGGTGGTTTCTGTGCGTCCTTTGATGGAAAAAAGCAGAATGTCCGCCTTTGCGCTGTCGACCAAGCGCCTTTGCGTGCGTTAAGCGCGAGCGGCGGTGGGGAGGGGTCTTGACCCCCCTCCCATCCCCCCGGCCGAGCTGGAAACGAGCCAGGCGGTGGCCGCGGCTTGCAGCGGCGCCGCATCGTGGCGAGTCTGTCATCCCCGTCGCCCTGTCTATCTTAGGGTGTGGGGGGTGGTTTCTTGTGCGTCCTTTGATGGAAAAAAGCAGAATGTCCGCCTGCGCTTTGTCGACCAAGCGCATTGCATGCGTTAGCGAGGCGCGGGGGGGGAGGGGTCGTGACCCCTCCACATCCTGCGAGGCCAGCTGAACAAGCCGGCGGCGGCGTCGCGGCTTGCAGCGGTGCACTATCGTGGCGAGTCCATCATACCCCGTCGCCCCTGTCTATCTTAGGGTGTGGGGGTGGTTTCTGTGCGTCCTTTGATGGAAAAATTAGAATGTCCCCTGCTGCCTCCCAACCAAGCGCCTTGCATGCGTTAGCGCGAGGCGGCGGGGGTGGGGAGGGTCGTGACCCCTCCACATCCTCTGCGAGGCCGAGCTTGAACAGCCGGGCTTGGCGGCGGCTTGCCGCGGCGCCGCATGCGTAGGCGAGTCCATCATACCCCGTCGGCCCCCTGTAGGTGGGGCCCTTGTCGTTCTTCATTTATGTGTTGGGGCCCTTGTCATTTGTACTGCTTTCACCAACGTTGAGTCTTGCGCCGTGTAGCAAGTGTGTCTGTTGGGGCCCTTGTCGTTCTTCATTTATGCTGTCTTGCACTTCACGGATACACTTGTTGAAGCGCCTTATGTTAGATTACGTGAACTGTATTGGCGTTTGTTTAGAAATGTATCTGATTATATTTTTTAGAGATATCAATATTAATTTTTATTTTTATATAATTACTATTTTTGTGGTATTTATGTTTTGTATGTGCATACTATGTTTTGGTGTCACTCATTAAATTTTTCAAAGTTGTGTATATACTTGTTCTAATGCAAACTAATTTCTGCGAAAGCAATTGATCACAAGCAAACTTACATTGTTTTTATAAAAGAAATGTTCGATATGAAGCAACGAACATTATCAAAATCTTGCATACATGAAACAAAGAACAACACAATGCTTAAAGTAAAGTGAGACTAAACACAGCCCTGATTTTTTCTAGTTGTTGTATTGGATTACAGCCTTGTTCTTCTTCTTCTTTTCTTCTTTGTCTCTTTTTGCCCTGTCCAGTCCCATTATGACATCGTAGATGATTCTCCATGACTCATATGTTGCGAATGCATCTATTGTTGCATACTTGATAAGCTTGTTTGGCAGCGGGCAAAATCACCACAGAGTATGGTCCTCCTTGCGGTTAATTTTTTTCTTCATGTCATTGTAGTGAATGTCTATCATCCTGCCAGCAACATCAGCCAAAGAGTCAAACTTCGTTTTATTGTATGGGTCTCTCCATTCCACCTAAATATCAATGTAGTTGTTCGAGTTGATCTCCAAACAAGATACCTTCAGCTTGCTTTTGTCTCCTTCAATAGCGAATCCGACGAAGGTGTACTCATCATTCATCAGGAATTTGTCTAGTTCCATTGGCCTGCAATATATTTGTATAGAGTGAATATATTTTTATTTCTTTAGAACTAGCAATGTTTTTTGTGTTTTTCGAAACCAGGCGCAATATGGATATCTGAATACATTGCATTGAGCAGTTGCTAATATTTTATTCACATAACTATTAAATCGATAATAGATTGCATAAACAATGCATGTTTTGTGTATGCTTGTATTCTGAACCTAATTTCATACATGTTTTGTATGGTAATGTTGCGATGAAGAAACTATAATTAAACTGCGTGTATTGCTAGATAATATAATTCAAGAATTGAACACATGAGTGACATACATGGAGCCAGATCAAAACTGTCAGTAAATTCATATGCCACGCTTTTTCAAGAATGAGAACCAAAGGTTAAATATTATGGCAATTGCAGTGAAGAAAATTTAAAATCAATATTGACAAGCAACAGTTATTCTTACCTGTCTTTAGCTGTAGATATGTGGTAGACAAGGCATTCTTTTTCTACGCATAGCTGTAGTACCGCTGCACACTATGGCTTCTCGTAGTGTGTGTACTCGACATCAACCCCGACTAGTTTGACGGGCATTCCGCCGAGCTTCCTCCTGAACATGGACAGCATCTTGTCCACGTCTTTGCCCTTGCTTGTGCAAAGGAAGTGGAGCTTGTGATTGCCGTGGAGGTGGACGTCGTGGAGCTCCCTTGTGTACTTGCGGCGCTGCTTGTACAGAGGTACATCCGCCATGATTCTCGTGTGTTCTCTGGTGTTTGTTATAGAGAGAGAGAGGTTAGTGAAAGGAAGAGCGGAGAAGAAGATGCAATTGGGTTTTTTGGGGGGACAAAGCAGTTGTGTTTTCTCCTCTGCTCTCCTTGACAGGACGTGGGAGAGGTGGACCGGGGCCGTAGCGTGGTGGCGCTCTGTTTTAAGTTTATGTGGCAACTGCCGAGAGGTTCTGCTATGAGGAGGCTCTTGTTAGTGCGTTGGAAATCCGGAACGTCGTCGCCTCTTTTTTCGTGATTAGATCAATGTATTGACGCAACTGTCAGAAAATGTGCTGATTGTGTTTTCGGTCAATTGTCCAAGTTAGTGCACTTCTTTTCTATCAGAAACGAACTGCTCAGGTCCACGTAGTGTACTGCAGTTTGATTCACACAGATGTACTTTTTTTCTTCTCTTGATGGTGTTCTTTCTTTTCTTTTCTTGATCTTTGTGGTAATACAACGTTTGTGTGGATGGAGGGTAATGTGGCTAGGGGTTGTCGGAGTGCTTTGGTTAAGTAACAGGGCTGCATTCTTATTTCAGCCATACTGCATTGCAGAGCGAAGATAACTGCAATTCAGAAAAAAAAATAGTTTGTGCTTCCACGTGGAGAATTGCGTTGTTGTACGTCGCTGACTGCATCTGTACGTTGACATTGGGCTTCCTGCGTTTTATTTATTAATATTCTTACAGTGCCGACGCACATTTTATTTGTTTGTTGTTATTCATTTAAAAAATGTTTGTCATTTTTCTTTTTAATGTTTTATTTTTGAGCGTATTGTTTTTTCTTAGTGGGCTTTATTGGCCGTGTGTTCGGGTAGTGAAGATGTAATTGGGCCCAAGTTGGCCTGTGAGCACGGCTTGGTTCCTGTTTCGCTGTGTGTGTGTACTAATGTTTAGTCCCACCTCGCCCGCGGAAGGCGCGCCCGACATGTTTATAAGCGCTGGCGAGGCATGCTGGTCGAACTCCTCCGTATACTTATCACAGGCACTTATACCGCGCTCCGACTATATGCTCTCGACACACTGGGCCCATGTGTTAACCGGCCCGTGCACTATGACTTCGAGCGACTTCATATACGTGGTGCAGACCTATTACGAGGCCCATTTGGGTCGGTGCCACAGGTGGTCATTTTTTGCTATTATGTAATCTTTTTTTCCAATGTATGGGAGTGCACTACTTTGTAAATCATACATGTACTTCACTCATTATGGTTCTGCGCTGTACTTTCGTGTACTTCCGGACTGTATTGAATTATTTTACGTGTTTTGCGTTTTTCTATTTGTGTTTTTGCTCTTATGTATTCCTTTTTTCAAATTTATGTTCGTGCACTGCTTTGTTGGGTATGTTAAGACTTCATTCGACAAATTCAGTGTACTGCATTCATGCATAACTTGCACTGCATGCGTCCTGTTTGCATTCTATACGACAATTTCATCACCAGCAGGCTAAGTTGAACAGAAAGCAAACTAACACAATGTGAGTTCATCATTACAGGCGATTGTGCATGGCAAGCAAACTAGGTTCAGCACACAAGCAAACTAACAATACATAAGCAAACAACACAAAGCAAATTTGATGATAATTCTAAAAGACCGGCGGCATTCTTGGCTCTGGCGGCACCATCTTCTTCACGGTCGAGGCTCTCCCCATCCCGGTACTCTGACATGCTTCTTGGGGGCTCCTCCTTCTCGACTTTGCGGCAAAGGCCGTCTGAGTGAGGTGATGCGGTTCCATATCTAAATGCGCTGCGTGGCGTCCTTTGCAGCGTACTCGATGTGCCTCTGAGCGAGGCGGGATGGCCCAGCCATTGGTGCTCGTCGTCGGTGATCTTCTTCTTCATGTTGTTGTAGTAGTCGTCGATGAAACGCGGAGAGCGTCTCGAGGGAGTCAACGGCTTGGTTGCGTCGGGCACCCTCCACTCCTTCCGGATGTCGGCGAAGTTGGCGACCTCGGTTTAACGCGCTCGACTGGTTTTGTCGCCGTCGATGGAGAGGCACGCAAAAGGTGTACACAGGGTCGGCGAGAAGTTGTCGAAGGCGGTGCACCTTCGATGTCGCTCATTTGGAAGAGCAGCACCGGGTGATTCTTGCCGATGGAGAGCTGGCAGAGGGCGGGTTTCTGCATCGCTTCATGGTTATTGTCGTACTCGAGATCAATGCCGACGATCTTGTGGCGCTGGAGGCTGATGTGGCGCTCGTACTGCGCAAGGGTGATCGCCATCTGCTTCTTGTCGTTGGTGTGGATGACGTGCAACTTGGTGTTGCCGTGCGCCTCCACGGCGTTGTCGCCCTTGTACTCGTCGGTGAACGTCATCGCCGGTGGCAGGGCTTGGTGCTTTTGGTGGGAGCGCAATGGATACTTGTGTTGTTGTGGATGAGAAGGCCTTTGGCAGGGGTCTGAATTTAAGGGGAGGGCGCGGGTGGTATGGCCTCGTCGGATGAACTGCACGATCGCGCTGATGATGCGGTTGTGTGGATTGTGGGTTGGTTTTGCATCTGTGATCGTGGCTTGTGGCGATGGAACTGCTCCGATCGGGTGGTTGTATGCGAATGTGGTTTTTTTAAAGTGGGTTTGTTTTATTTTTGATCAGCACATTTTTTTAACCACCATTTTTTTCTATGTGAATGGGCATTTTGTTACGTTTTGTAGATGCATCCTGTGGGATAATGAACTGCATTAGTATATAGTCCTGCACTGCATCTTCTAGAATTCAGTACTGCACTTGTGTATACATATGTGTACTTCACTGTTTTTTGAGTTTATTTATTCGTGTAGGGATAATCGAGAACTAGATTGCCATACCACACTGCATCGTGTAACGTAGTGCCTTTGTATTGTTCTGACTTCGTCTTGCATCTTGTTTTTCTTGTACCTCTGCAATCGTTGATGCAGGGAGGGTAGGGAAAGGGGTGGAGCCCCCCATTTTAACTTGTTGTTTTTTCTTAGTCGGCCTTGTTGGGCCTTTGTTCGGCTAGTTTAGAGACATACTTGGGTCCAAGTCGGCCTGTGAGCACGGCTTGGTTCCCATTTCGCTGTGTGTGCATCCTAATGTTTAGTCGCACCTCGCCCGCGGAAGGCGCGCCCGACCTGTTTATAAGCGCTGGCGAGGCATACTGGTCGAACTCCTCCGTATACTTATCTAGGCGCTTATACACGGCGCTCATAGCTATATGCTCTATGACCTGTGGGCCCACGTGCAACCGGCCCCATGCACTGTGGCTCAGAATGACTCCCCTTCTGTGGGTGCAGACCTATTCTGAGGCCAGGTGGGGCAGGTAGCACTGGGTGGTCAATTTTTTTCCTTTGTTACTTTTTCAGCGTGGGCGTGCTTTGCTTTTTTAGTAAATCATCGTGCCTTTGCATTGATTTAGTTCGATCTTGCATCTGCCGCATACCGTCTTGCACATTTTCTAGGCTACATTTTGTGCCTTTGCATTGGTATCATTTTTCTTTATTGTTTTCCTCTTTAGTATCCTTTTTCTTAGTGTGCGGGTGTGCATTGCATTAAGTCATAGTTACATCTTTGCGGTGTACACATCTTGCCTTTGCGTGCATCCTTCTTTGTGCCAAAAAGCACGTCTTGCACTTCATGCACACATATAGTGAACTACACAGTGCAATTTGGAGGCGCACACATAAACTAGTCCGTGGATTATAATTTTTGAGTATTATTTTTAATGATCATGGTTTTGTTAGTGGGAATTTCTGCAGTCAAAGTACACCTTCTTTTTCCGTTCCTCTTTCTTTGGTAACATAAGCTTTCATTGATTGTCCTTTATTCTTGGGAACATAATTTCCATTAAGTCCCCTTTAATTTTCAGTTTTCACCTTTTTGCATTCCTCTTATATAAATGAAGGCTAACTTATACCCTTCGTTTGCATTTCATTTTTCTCCTCTAGCCGCAAGTTCTCTCCTTTCACCAGCCTATTATTATTTTTTTGCTTCTCTAGGTTTTTGTTGCGATGGCTCCAGGCCCATGTGCATATCTCTTCTGCTGTGGCCATGGTTGTGGTGTGCCGTCGTACTGCAATTGTTTAGCTTGCTCGCAGGCCCGTCGTGCTCGTCGTGGTGGGAAGGTATTGTGCCGAACTGTGCGAGCCGAGCAGCTTGCATATGGTACAGTATTCACAGAAGGATTGGATATGGGCCAGATCAACGTATCTACATTCTATTCAGCGCTGCTTCGCCGTGGCCTTGGATGCATGAGTCCTTTTGTCCATCAGCTTACGCCAACAGATGTGGAGACTCACTACAAGATGGTATGTTTCGTTAGATATGATTTTTTTTTCTTAGTGTTTTTTTTGGTATAATTCCATTGTATCCTGAACTTGTAGTATTTTAGGAACGCACTTTTTTCTTTGTCTTTTTTGAAGTGTACTGCAATGTGTTCTTATTTTCTTGTTTTTTTCTCGTGTGCATGTAGCTTATGTTTTTAGTTCTGAGGTTAGAATATGTGAGCCTTATATATTAGTGAGCACTTCATATTTCTACATTTTTCCAATTTTGTATGGTGTGTACTACATGTAGCTAGTCTATAGCCTTTGCATGATTGTTCGAAGAAAGCGCATATTTGTAAGTTCCATCTTGCATATTGAAAGCGTTTTATATGTACTACTTGTTGGATTGTTGTGCACTTCATCTATCTCTGTTCAAAACATGAGAATTGTCTTTGCTAGTTTAGTTCTCAAACATTTTATTATTTTTATAGAAAATTCCTCGGTATTTTATTAGGTATGTCTTGACTCAAGAAGAAAGGAATTCTTGAAGTTGTTCTTGGTAATGGATACCTTAACGGCCAAGTCTGATGTAAGCGTTGATGGTAATTTGTAATACGCACAAAGGGTGGAAGAATTTGTCATTGATAAGCGGCTTTGAAGTGCGAGAAAGTTGTTGTCCTCAACTTCTTTGAACTCGAGGATCATACTGTTAGAATCACGTTTGACGTGATTGGCTAAGGTTATGAGGTTGATTTGTAATAAGTACTTCTGCATGTTGAACGCTTTCATCTTTGTGATGTGTTTTGTAATAAGCACTTTTGTGATCTGAACCGCTTCAATTATTATTCAACGATAAATTTGTGTTTGCATGGTTACAATACGTGAACTTCTTATATGTCAGCTGAGCATTACATGTTTCCACATTTTTTTCCCAATTTGCATGGTGTGTACTACATGTAGTTAGTCTATAGTACTGCATGATAGTTCGAAGCGTACTGCATTTTTGCAAGTTCCATACTGCATATTGAAATGCTTTTTATATGTACTACTTGTTGGACTGCAGCGAACTAACAGCATTTTTTACATGGTTTTTGAATCAAAATGTGTCAATGTTTTACTCAAGACTGCTATATATATATGGTATACTCTATATACCATTTTCTTCTTGCATGGTTTACACAAAATTTAAACTGATACATAAGTCATAGAGTTAAGCAAATTGCTATGCATATGATAAATTTATTATTTGTTCATCTATTTGGTCGTTATCTTGCTGCTTCTGCACGGTGACTGGAGCGTGTCTAATGTTGCACTTTCTTTTGTTTTCCATGGCGGTGTTGCTGGTTCTTGTCTCTGCACCTTTGTGTTTGTAGCCCCTCACGTGCTGGTTGATGGTTGCTTTCGTTTTTCAGCACTGTGAACTGCATCCTTCTTTGCTCCCCGCGCGCTGGTTGATGGCTGCTTTTGTTTTTCAGCGATGTGGACTGCATCCTTCTTTGCTCCCCGCGCGCTGGTTGATGGCTGCTTTGGTTTTCTAGTGTTGTGAACTGCATCCTTCTTTGCTCCTCGCATCTTTGGTTGTTGGTGCTTCGTTTTCGATCTTGAAGCGCATCCTTCTTTGATCCCAGCGTCTTTGGTTGATGGTGGTTTCGTTTTCGGTCTTTATGTCTGCATCCTTCTTTGATCCCCACGCGCTGGTTGAAGCATTTCCTCGTGGTGATCTTGTTGATATTGTTTCTTCATGTTCTTCGTCCTCTTCACTCTCTTCAGTCTCTTCACTCTCTTCTTCCTCTTCATCATCTTCATCATCTGTTTCTTCATAAGCCACTGTTTCTTCAATTTCTTCACGTTCTTCGTCCTCTTCACTCTCTTCTTCTTCCTCCTCTTCTCCATCTGCTTCTTCATAAGCCATTTCTTCTTCAGTTGTGTCATCATATTCCTCTTTGATCTCACCTTCTTCTTCTTCCTCATTTTCGATCTTTTCTTTTCTTTTTGAGGCGGGTTCTTGAATTGTGTCTCTTCCTCTTTTTCTGAGATGCTACAACGTCTTGGTTTCGTCCATTTCTTAGTGTTGTGAGTGGAATTTTTGTTTTGTTGTGCATCTCCATGTCCTCGTTTTTCTTGTTCATTTCTTTTTGTACACGTCCTGGAATTGTGGCCGCTGACTTCATTACATGTTTTGCACATTCTTACTCCAAGTGGGCGACCATCACTGTCCAGCTCAGGCTGTGGCTTACTGTTTTTGTCATCATTTTTCTCCTTGCATGCCACCTTTTTCTGGTTTGCGTCTCCCCCTTCCTTTCTTCCTCTTGTGTTTGAAACAGGAGGTGGAAGAATTGTTTCTTTTTTGATAGCACCAGTTCCAATGTGTTCAGTTTTTTCTTCTTGCTCGGCTTTATTGTCATGTTGGTATTTCTCTGCTTGCTTTAGTTTTGCTGCTTCTTCTTCTTCTTCGTTGAGCACGTCAACTTCCTCTAGCAGTGCCGTCATACCAGACAACGCTCTGTGGCACCCAGCGTCTGATCTTGTTGCTCTGTTTGCAAGGTCCATCGCTGTTTACATCGACAATTTTCTCTGAGCGAGGTTCCATCTGGTCTTTGTTTGTTCGTAGTCTCTTCATCAAGCGTTGCATCGATCTTGCGTTACGGGTGTATCTCTTCATGATGTACACCTCGGGAATGTTGAGTACTCTCAAATGAAAAGCATGCATAAGACATGGGCCTTGAAGAGCTGCAGACAAACACATTTTTTGTTACGTAAGTGAACGCATGAAATTAGTAAACATATATTTTTTTCATTATTTGTTCATTTTTAAAGAAGTGAACTTCATTTGGTTTAAATGAAATACACATGCATATGTACTTTTAAAGTTGATAAGTTAGCTTTCGTGCATGACTATGAGCATCTAGATTTTTTTTTGCTAGGAGTCTCACTGTGTGTGTCGAGTTTGCACTCACATTCGTAGACACCTTTCTCTTCATCGGCGACCACTAGGAAATTATGCCTTGCCCGATCAAATGCATCCGATCTGTTGTAGTGGTGTCTGAGAGTACTTTGTCGGGTTCTCGGGGCACCGTTACGCTCTGAATCACGATTACTACGGTAGAGTGTTTCTTTGAAATCTGCAAACCTTGCCCTTGTATACACTTTTGATAGCTGAACTTGAAGCCAAACTTTGTTGTGTTTTTACCTCTGTTGCATGATCACAAATGCCTTTATTACGATCGAGAAATGTAAAAAATGTTTGTTTTTGTAGTCATATTTTTTAAGCAGTTTTTGATTGACATTTTGTTTACCTCATTTGCTACCGTCTATGCGTGCTCGACGGCCTTCCTGGTCTGAATGCACTTGTCCACCTGCTGAGAAAACAGATGGAGATCATGCTTCTCCCTGACAAAATTTTTCTTCAATATGCGGTTCATGCTCTCGCTTCTCTGTGTGGAAGTCATCGAGCAAAGAAAATTTCCTTGTAATGGTGAGATCCACTCGTACTGTCATCCCACAGTGAATTCATCACTTAAATCGTCTTGCAAGTTGTACCTCACGAATGAGGTTCTTCCATGCTCGTTCAAATTCGATGGCATTAGTGGGTGGTTCAGCCTTTGCATTGAGTTAGATCCTTGAGCTTCTCGTCGCCTTATCTGACAAAGGCGAGTGGTCCTTGTACTTCTTCATGATATGCCACCGACCACGACTTATCGAGAGTTTGTGGGAGGATAGTTTTTAATCTTGCCTTCATCAAAGAACACTGGTCTGCGAAGAGACAAAGCAGTGTTTTTTATTAAGTTGTTTGTGTGTTTGCAAGATAGATGGAAGAAATATAAGTGCACAAAACAAAACAAAAGCGTAAGTATCACGGTGTTTTTTGTACTGTGAGCATGCAGATTAGCGGCTTGTTGTTCATACACCTCGAAAGGTTTGAAAACCCACTCAAATGATGGTATTGTTTCATCTCGCACGAGTGCAACAGCAAATATGGTGCTTTGTAGATGATGGTTCACCCCCACAAACACTCCCAGTGGCATGTGGAATTTGTTAGTTTTATACGTCATGTCAAATGTAACGCAGTCTCAATAATCTTCATACGATCCTATGCAACTTGCGTTCGCCAAAAAGACGTTTCTTACACGGTTATCTGCATCAACGTCATAATCATAGAAGAACTCTGGGTTTATCTTTTGCATTTTCTCGAAGAAATTCAGAAGTTTCTTGACATCATCTTCATACTCTTCTCTGGCAAACTTCTGTTTCCTGCATTTTCATAGACAATTCAAACTTATCTCACCAAATAGGGAATAATATAATTACAGACAGAATGCTCAAGAGATATGCTCTGTTACGTGCTTACCTATTTACCCAGTCACGGCTAGTATGTCCCATGTACTGCAGACCACCGGACATACGCAACAGCGTCGACATCATCTAAGCATGTGTGTGGTTGTCCAGTTACATGTATTTCACTAACTGGTCTATCAAAGGATCGTCTTTTTTGTGCGATCGCATATGCAAAAGCATCCCGGGGTTTTCTAGCATCTTGTGATTGTGGTTGAGTAGAACCATTTCTATCACAAATTTGCCATCCTTCCTTTTTTTGACTCTAATCTTTGCATTGCAGCCAATCCTTTTTGATGTCTTCTGACGTACCCGGTGATAATCTGACACATCCTGCTTGTGGACCCCTTCTCTTGAGCAGACAATGTAGGCATTTGTCATATGTTTTGCCCTCTTGCGTATACCAAACCCTGCACATCTTGCATAATTGTTGTAAAAGTCCCATGCCTTTTAAATGCGTGGTGAACTTCATTCCAGTGATGTGCGAGGTTGGCTGACATGTTTTTATCCTGCATTAATTGAAATGCTATGTGAGAAAATTTGTTACATTACTGTTTTTTTGAATCTGAGGAGTGCATACGAGTTTAATAAAGCATTTGCAATGTTCCTAGCCAAAGCTCACAAAAATATCGATGTGCCTTTGCAATGTTATCTGAATGGTTTGCAACTATTTTTTGGACCATAAACTTACATGTGTGTAGAGTCGTTACTTTGATGGTGTTTGCAGCTTCGCCCGGGTTGTATTGGACATGGTGGGGTTATAGCGGATGTGTGTAGTTGAGGATCTCATGGCGGTAACAAAAGTGAGGAGGATTTGTACTCTTTGTTTACTTTTGACGAGGCACCGTTGGTGGTCGCGACATCGAATTGATCTGTGAGGTCTAGTTAGACTCTGTTTTTGGTCTTGGCGGTGGACGTTGAGCTCTATTTTGGGGTGCGGCAGGTGGATGTGGTGGTAATCCAGTGTTGTGACGATGTCTCGGTGGATTGGTTTTAAAATTTTGGAGCAGTGGCACATCATCATAGACATAATCATCATCTGCTGCAACATCGTGTTCAACTGCATCATCATTATCTGTTCGGACATGCTGTCCAAACATAGTGAACTCGTGCTTATACTCTGGGTTGAGAACTGTTATCGGCTCATCTTCATCGTCATCGTCTTCATCATCGCGTTGGTGAGTGCCTGTCGGTGTACTAAGGTAGGGGTACCTCAGTACCCCAACGTACCGCAGGCGATTCGCGACTTCATGGCGGGGTTTACCGCGTGCTGGCCAAAGACCTTCTGCTCCATATCAAACCACTCAAAACAAGTATACAAGGCGGAAGATCGAGACCCGGCAAGCGGAGTTTGCGGGAAGGCCGTTCGAGCTCAAGGTTACATCACTCACGCAAGGCCACGGCAAGAGGAGCTCGCCGGGAAGACTGAAAGATTACATCATAGAAGACCGCCTCGGCGCTACATGCGTCGGCGAGGCCGAGGGCGACAAGTTACATAACCCGGCAAGATCCGGGCCCGGCAAAATCGAAGACCCGGCAAGGTGCTTGCGGGAGAGTTCTGTTGTGTGCCGCGCTCGACTCATCGGCCTGGCGTCGCCTTGGGGCCTTTCGAGGGCAGCGTGGCGGATGGTACATGCGACTGGGGACACGGTGGCACTCCGGTGGTGGATCCATCGCCCGTGGCGAGCGGAACACAAAGGCGGGAGCTTTTGGGGTCGGCGGCGGGCATTAAATGCCCTTGTCCCCCTTGTCAAAGTAGTGGCGACCCTTTGTTCACGCTGTAGCTCCTTTGTTCCCACTATTCAACTACCACCTCTTTTACTTTTTTACCCCTTTCTCTTACGTTGACACAGTCGGTGACCCTTGCACTATAAAGGAGGCCCATACTGGCGTGGGGGGGGGTTGGGTTGGTGAAACCTTGACAACTCTCGCTTCGGTGTAGGCGTCTTGTAGATCTTCAAGCTCCGAGCTCAATACAAACCAAAGGCGGGAGTAGGGTTTCTGGCGTCCATGCGGCCCGAACCAGGTAAAAAGCTGCCAGCGTGCTCGCTACGATCTGCTCTGGCTCCCTCGCCCTCGTACCGCCTGAGACAAGGGCTCCGGTCCCATAGGTGTTCGTGGCGGGCGATTTCCCAACATCTTTGGCGCGCCCGGTAAAGCGTCGAGGTTGTCGCGGACCTAATCCGGCGTTCAGCGAGCGCGTTCTTCATCAACCTCTCGGTTTCGCCAGCAACTTCATCAACAATTGCGCCATGGCCCGAAGAAGAAGGCTTGGAGGTTGCGAACTGGCTGCGTCATCGCCGCCACCGGAGCCAGCGGTGGCGGAGGAAACGCCGTCGGAAGGTGATCGCCGCGGCGAGGACACTCATGGCGCCACGAATCAGAACAAGGCGGATGACCAGCGCCTCGGTCTCCGTGGGCCAGCGTCGCGTCCATCTCGGCCTACGACAACCCGGCAGCGCCCGTACCACGGGAGGTGGTATCCTTTCTTGAGGCAGAACTACCGGAGGCTCGCGGGATGTTCGGACCACCGTCGAACACAAGCAAAGCGAAAGCGCCGTGGCGGGACCTGCTCCTTCTTGCTGTTAGGAGTCCGAGCATATCCGCTCCTCGCACCTTCGCCCGCTCCCCTCCACTCGTGAAGCGCTTCGCAAAGCGCAAGCTGCTCCTCGACTTCCCTCGGCCGCGGACAAGGCGAAGCGGAGGCTACCATCAAAAGCGATCGCCTTCCCAACAGCGACTCTTCACGGCAGCGGCGACCTCGCGGCGCGGCAAGCTGAAAAGCGAAGGCCGGCAGCGACAAGACCGCCGAGGTGCAACCACCGTGCACTCCCCGCCGCGAAGCAAAAAGCGCGCCCCCGCGGAACAACGCCCGGCAGCGGCTCACGGCATCGTCGGATCCGCGGACTCGTCGGGATCAACGCCAGTCCTCGGCGACCGGCGACAAGAAAACCTTCGGACCACAATCGGCGCCCGCCCGCTTCGGCGACAATCGGAACCAGGCTGGGAACACTGTCGGCAGCGCCCGGTGAACAGGCGACTTGCGTCTGCGGCGAGCTGCCTGCGTTCACCCGCGAGCTGGCGCGCGTCGATGGCCCGCATGAAAATTCAAGCTTTGGCGTCTGAGAAATCTGGCGGCAAGGCGCTGCCAAATTCTGAGTGTCTACACCATCGCGGTCGCGAGCTCTTGCGAAGCGGCGGCGAAGATTACGGCGAACTACTTCCGCTTCGTGCTTAAGCGAGCGTTCGTTCTTGGCTTATGCACTTGCGAAAACTCCATTTCTTCTTGGGCAGACCTTTGCCATCGGTTTGTTGGCGCCTTCAGCAGTGACCACAAACCCCGCGGCCGGAGAGGCGATCTCCACATTTTGGCCCGAAGGAAGGATAATCCTGCGCAAGTATATCCAGCGCTTGACCGTGTGCGGCACAACATCCACGATGTCCACCTGCGCGGTTATCGGTAGCGTTCCACCGAGCGTCGCGTAACCGCCGCATCGCGTGAAGAGATGGCGATGACCAAGATTCGGGATGTCGTGAGCTCTATACTACGGCTGATAAGTGCGCCTGCAGCGAAGAGGAGGAGACTCCCGGGGAGGATCTTTGGCCTTGAGGAGGAAGCTTGCGGCAATGACGCGCCCGCCCGGCAAGAAAGAGCAGCGGTGGAACAACGAAAGAAGAACAAGAAAGAGGTGCTTGCCGTCGAGAAGTCCGGCAAGGAGGCTCCGCCAAGCAAACACGGGCTTGCGGCTCGGCGAAACCTGCCCCTGCAGCGGCAGCCGACAAGCGGGGCGGCTCCGACAAGCAATCTTGCAAAATCCACCGCACCAAGGGCCACGATCTCTCCAGCGCAAGCGTGTCGAGTATCTCGTCGAGCAGCAAAAAGCTGATCTGAGAAGCGCGACAAGGAGAAAACCCAAGGTGGCGGAGGAGAACCGAGCAAGCGGCCGTTCAATGGCGGGGAGGGCCTTGGCGGCATGACGGCGGCAAGGTGATCGACCTCCACAGGGCGCGACAAGGATGAAGAAACGGCAGCGAAGACATGGAGGATGAGGATAACGCGGCGGCAGGAGTTCGAAGGCCACGCGAGGTCTGTCGTCGGCGGTGGCGCCTCTGCACACCTCCACGCCCGGCTAAAGCGGTGGGTGCGTGAGGTGAATCTTGGCGAAGCCGCCCGTGGAATCGCCGAGCTTCTCAAATGGTCAGCCACGCCCATCATTTTTGATCTTGAGGATCACCACGATCGCACCACCGCGGTCGGGTGCTTGCCGATCTTGGTCTCGCCCACCATCCGCAACCTCAAGGTCACCAAAATGTTGGTTGTGGCGAGGCGGGCTGAACAGATCTCCTCTGCTGTGATCAAGAAACTCCAAATTCGGATGGCGAGCTCGAAGGGCGGTTCTTTCAAGGAATCAACCGGGGCGGAGCAAGCCCAAGGAAAGATCGCTCTGCCGGTGACCTTTGGCGGGAGCTCAATTTCAGGGCTGGTAGCGTCACTTCGGCGTCGCCGATGTTCCGTTGCCATACAATGGAATACTCGGCCGTCCTGCCCTCGCCAAGTTCATGGCAGCTTCCCATTATGCCTACAGCGTACTCAAGATGCGGGGCGATAAAGCGTCATCACATCGCAGGCGGCGGGAAGGATCGCTTGTCTGCGCCGACAAGATATCTGCGGAAGCATTTGCTGCGGCGGCGCGAAGCTACTTGCGGCAAGCTCCCCGGGAAAGAAGAAGGCCAAGTCCGGCAAGGACAGCTACGAGTCTTTCGCTCCGGCAGCGCATCTCCCGGGCCTGCTGCTGCCGTCGAGACGCACCATCGAGCTCCACCGGCAAGTCGAGAAACAAAACAGACCAGCCAAAGATCAAGCACAGCAGGGCGGCAGCTCACGGTGCTCACTCCGGCGGCCGCGCCTCCCCAGGCGCCCTTGCTGCCGTCGAGGCCAGCATCGAGCCCGCCGACCGGTCCACCGGCGATGGGGCAAAAAAAAAATTGCCAAGCTCCGAACTTTTGAGTTGTACCCCGAGAATCCATACCTGTATGAGGGACACGGGCCGCGAAAGGGTCGAATCGTGGTTGGGTTGCGCCGTCGGTTCATCTTGAGTCCACTCGGCGATAAAAAGCGCGCATAACCAGCCCGACAAGTTCTTCCGCCCGGGGCTGCACGCCATTGTTGATGCCTGCGCTCGGCAAGCATGTTCTTGTTGGTGGGCTCCCCAGCGTAAGGCGAGAACATACAAGGGAAGGATCGGGAGAATGCGGCCTCGGCGGATTGTTGGAAATAGAAAAGCTAAGTCGTCCAGAGCTTTTGTGCGAGCACTCCTTAGTTCCATGCTTTTTATGTTATGTTCCTCGTCGTTAAGTCCTTTATGCATAAAACACTTGTGGAGGAACCTACCCGTGGATAACCGCACCCTTATCTTGTTTTCGAGCACGCTCGACAATTTAAGTGAGCTGCGACAAGTGTCGCGCCCTTGTTTCGTTTCGAGTCCGCTCGGCAAGCTAAGTGCGTTGCGACTAGCCGGCAACAAGGTTGCTTGCGGTAAGACCTTAACCAGCCGGCTGCTTGAGTTCGACACTCAGCACTTTCGCGGCAAGGGCCCCTGCCGCAAGTTCCCTAAGCGTGGGGTAAAGTGCACAAAGGGTGTAAAGTAGAGGTGTAGCGTAGCAAGCCACGCCGTAAGATGCCCGCCGTTATGAGAAACTTGTGCGCGGAGGAGCCAACTTCGCGGCTGAGTTGCGTCCTCGATTTGTTTCGAGTCCGCTCAACAACTCGGCGCCTGCGGTGGCGAGAAGGTTTCTTGCGGAGAAAACACGCTTGATGAGCTGCTGATGTTCGTACTCGGCAAGTGTGTTAGCACAGCAAGTTCCCTAACAGCGTGAAGTATAAACATATGAAGGGCAAGGCATGGCATCGTATTGCAAAGTCGCCTGAAAGATTTATATACATATACATGTAAGTAATGAAGCTATTGCGAGACCTATCTCAGCTGTTTTCATGGCTGAAATTACAGCAACAAGGAGAAACGGAAGAGCACACGGCTGGATTTTGGCGGAGCGAGTTGCCGAGGGCTGCGGTGCCAAATTCCCTTCGGCGGGATAATAGCACCAAAAAGCTGCGGAGTCGGATAAGTTTTCATCCTCGTCATGCATCCTCTCATGGGCCGGGAAAGCGGGGCTGCGTCCTTGAGCAGCGTGTCTTGTAAAACCCGTGCCGGGAGGAGCAGTCGTGGCCAGTTGCACCCTTGGTTTGTTTCGAGTCCGCTCAACAAACACAAGTCTTGTTGCAAGCCCAACCCGGCAAGGTTGCTTGCGGAAGCTTCACCGCCGGCCAGACTGCGATGTCCCTTTTCAGCAAGCGTGTTGGCGGCAAAGCTCCCAGGCGTGGGATGGGAACATACAAGGCACGAAGTCAAGTAAAAGACTTCGGTCCGACAAAGCGTTCCCCTCTTTTCATTAAAAACATCCTAGTTTAGTACAAGTCCATAGAGGATGAAAAACATGATAGAGAGGATTACATATTTTAAATACAACTAAGGCCCAAGGGCTTACAAATTAGAAGATAAGATGCCCATAATTCCTCTCCTGTTTCTCTGTTCAAGAGTTAGGTCAAGGAGGACCCGGCAAGAAGCTTGCGGGAAGAACAAGGGAACCTAGGAGAGCTACAGGCGCGAAGACACCAAGAGAACTTCCGGGGGCGGCCGGGAGTTTGGCGGAGGCGGCGCGGGCCGAGCTT
Source organism: Aegilops speltoides (assembly GCA_021437245.1). Taxonomy (NCBI): domain Eukaryota; kingdom Viridiplantae; phylum Streptophyta; class Magnoliopsida; order Poales; family Poaceae; genus Aegilops; species Aegilops speltoides. The sequence goes on from CM038147.1 coordinate 352,936,138, forward strand.
GAAGGCGAGGTGGTGGGGCGTCGGCCGCGGCGAGGCTCCTCGCCCTCGTACTCCGATTTAGCCAGTCTTGCCGCCACCCTCTTCCTCTTCGCAGCCTCCGCCCGGCCGCCCAAGGAGGCGGCCCGGGGAGTTGAGCCCGGCGACCGGATGATGGGGTTCGCGGTGGCGTGGCGCGACATCCAAGCGCCTGGTCGGACCCGCCATCCTCGTCATCGTCCATCGCTCCCCTCCCTCGTCCTCTCGCTCGAGGAGGGACCTTCGCTATCGGAGGAGCTGTCCACCTGACATCTCGCCGGGTCCGGAATCCCGAACCTTGGCGGCGAGAAGGTCGCCCTCCATTAACTTGAAATGAAGGGTAAACCCGCCGTCAAGCTGTGGATCGCGGGCGACGTCTTCCACCCTCGATCGAAGTACATCACGCCCGGGCTGGGGACCACGACACTCACTCGAGTGCAGCTGATCCCCACAGACCCCTCATCTGTAACTCCATCACCTCGGCGGATCCGGTTCCATCGCTCGCTCATGAGCAGGGCCGGCAAGCGGGCGGCGACAGGCTCGGCGCGGCTTGATGAAGAACTCCCGGGATCGTCTCGGTATGGACCGCCTCGCGAAAAAAGAGCCACGGAGGAGGCAGGGGAGGCACATCGCCACGACCGCCTCTCCCAGGCCGCCTCGACCACTCCCTCGGCCTTGTCCAGCGCCTCGCCCTCCCTCTCCCCCTCGTGGCGGCTCCGCCTGCGGGTCTTGATAGGGAGAAGTGCGCTACTGGAGGCGACCCTCGCTGCCACCGTTGAAGAACTAGGTTTCCTCCTTCCATGGCGGAAAGAAGAGCGGAAGCTGAAGGCAGAAGGGAGAAGAGAAGTGTGAGACCATTGTGCTCCCCTTCCATCCCTTTTAAAGGAGGCGGTGGGGCTCAGCCTGCCTGCCCGACCAGTCGGGAAGCGAGGAGGCGGAGGCCGGGGCCGACTTCGCCATCTCCGCCGTGGCCAGCTCGGTCTCCCACCTTGCCGCCCGGCCCCCATGCATAGCGGCGGCGTGGCGGCGGGGCGGTGGCGGGTGAAGTGACCTCGCCTGCACCACGATCACGGGGTGGATGCCCTAAAGACCGCCGCGCCGCCCGTCTCCACGCACGCCGCAATCGGCGCGTGCCGTTCACTAGGGAGGATCACGGCGGAATCTGAAAATGGATTGGCGTGCCGTGGGCGCGTGTGCCCGTGCCTTTGTTTTGGGCACCCAGCGGCGCTTCGGCAGTGTGTGGCCCGAGCCGGGCTCTGTCGGTGTACTAAGGTAGGGTACCTCGGTACCCCAACTTGTGCAGGCGATTCTGACTTCCATGGCGGGGTTTACCGCGTGCTCGGCGAAGACCTTCCTGCTCCATATCAAACCACTCAAAAACAAGTATACAAGGCAGAAGATCGAGACCCGACAGCGGAGTTTGGGAAGGCCGTTCGGGCTCAGGTTACATCACTCACGCAAGGCCACGGCAAGAGGAGCTCGCCGGAAGACTAGAAGATTACATCATAGAACACGCCTCGGCGCTACATGCATCGGCGAGGGCCGAAGGCGACAAGTTACATAGCCGGCAAGATCCGGGCAGCAAAAATCAAGACCCGGCAAGGTGCTTGCAGGAGATTCTGTTGTGTGCAGCGCTCGGCTCATCGGCCGGCGTGCCACAGGGCCTTTCGAGGGCAGCGTGGCGGATAGGCTGTGCGACTGGGGACAGTGGCACTCCAGTGGTGGATCCATCGCCGTGGCGACGGAGACACAAGGCGGGGAGCTTTTGGAATTGACGGCGACGGACGTCATGCCCTTGTCCCCCTTGTCAAAGTAGGTGGCGACCACTTGTTCCGCATGCTTTGTAGCTCCTTTGTCCCGCACTATTCAACTACCACCTCTTTTACTTTTTACCCCTTTCTCTTACGTTGACACGTCGGTGACCCTTGCACTATAAAGGAGGCCCATGCACTGGCGTGGGGGGGGTTGGGTTATTTGAAACCTTGACAACTCTCGCTTCGGTGTAGGCGTCTTGTAGATCTTCAAGCTCCCGAGCTCAATACAAACCAAAGGCGCGGAGTAGGGTTTCTGGCGTCCGCCAGCGAACACAGGTAAAAAGCTGCCAGCGTGCTGCTCTACGATCGCTCTCCGTGCTCCCTCGCCCTCGTCTGCTTGAGACAAGGGCTCCGGTCCCATAGGTGTTAAATGGCAGGCGGTTTCCCGAGCAGTGCCTTCCCGAGCGAATGTGACATCATCGTCATCTTCAACTACATCTTCTTCACAGGAAAAATCTTCTTGTGGAAATCTTTGCACCTGTTTGTAAATCACGAAGAATCCATGAGAATCTCGGGGGTAACCCAGCCCGATATCTCTGTGGAAGAATATCCACTCTTACGAAAGTTGTTGTTCTCGATCTTTATCAATTATCGTGGCATTTGTATCTGGCTGACGTCATCTCCTGCACACAAAATGGCCGAGCTGCATTATCGGGTTAAATGAACTGAATCATGTGAGCGCAATGTGTTCAAAATGGTCTTCTTAGAAGCATTGCCGCGTGGTGCATCACCCCTCAAGGTGATGAAGCAACCACCTTGCATAGTTATCGTAATGAACCTATACAAGCGTCTTGCATTTTCCCCCCAATGGTAGAAGCAACCGCCTTGCATAAATTTTGTCTTGCATAATCACGCATTTGTCTTGCTTGTCTTGATTTGTCTATGATAACTTCTTGAGATGGTTTAGGAAGTGTAATGCTTACCTCGTGATGTAGTGATTTCTTGCGTTCTGAGGGAGGAAGTTCCTTCTCGTCCTTTGCACTGACTTTCCGTTCGCCGTGCAGTTCATCTTGCCCTTGAAGTTCATGGGCGGTCTGGAAGTTGCTCAATGTGAGCAGGGAAGGAGGATTTCACGAAGGTTGATCTGGACTTAATCAGAAGCTACCATGGATGAAACAACCTTGCGCACCTCCTCCTTAGCTTGAATTGGTTTGATGTCGCGGCACCAATCCATCGATGAATTCAGATAATTACGGGCCGAGGAGTTGGTGGCGGGCGCTCTGAAACTTCTGCGCGTGGAAAGAAACCCGATAAATTTGGTGTTGCTCGGTGCACCCGCGGAAAAAGGCAGGCGGCGGCCGTCTTGCGACGCTGCATGGCTGTGAGAAGAGGCAGGGAGGAGGCGGCACAGGCGTGATCGCCCCTCCCTCGGCAGCTTCTTCCGTGTGAGGTGTGACGGC